>CM057813.1:2191222-2246222 GCA_030067965.1 Latrodectus elegans
ATAAATTTTAAATACAAATGCATGTACAATATTCTTTATTTTTAACAATTTTATTTATTAAAATTGTTAATTGTGTAGTATGACCTAACACGCAATGGAAAAAAATATATAAAGGAATAAAGTAAAATGTACTGATGATACGCAAACAAAATTATAAATTTTGCTTATAAGTTGTTTTACTTAAAAAAAATTAAAAAATGAAATTTCGTTTGAAAAAGTAAACATAAAATATCAAAATACTCGATTTTAAAATCAATTCATTTCATTAAAAGACTCCTTTATACAAATGTATTGCGAAATTAAATATAAATAATATGTTGTAAATTTGCAATGTAGTAAATAGGCAAAAATTTAAAATGTAGATAGTAAAGAAAACAAAAAAAGGCATATAATATTTTAAAATCAACAATTTTCGGAACAAAAAAGAATCATTTTTATGATTTTATATTATTTTAAACAAACACTTATAAAAGTATTTTCATTTCCAGGTGAAATTGAAAAGTTCCAGCTATTCATGAAAACAACGCAAAGGTGAACTATCTACAAATATAGAAAATGAACAAAATACATGAAACACCTCTTAGATAAAAAATCAATCGCTCGTCTCCAATTTTGTAGAAATCTCATCATATCTAATAGTTTTTGACGGTAAAATCAACTGTCATTTAAGTGATAAGAGGAAGAGAAAGATGAAACACTCCTTTTCGTCTCTATATTTTCTTGCTTAACTAGAAAATAAAAGTTTTTTTTATTATTGTCTTACTTTTCTTCCCCGCTTGAGGGCCTAATACTCGACTAGTGTTCTTAAGTGGTAAAGTCAATTTCTCTCGCTCCCTCTGTACTTTTCTAGTAATTCTTCGGCGTATTTCTTCGCCTCGAGGATTTTTTTCACTCCCGCCGTCTATTTCTCTCCTTACCCTGCCCTGCCGTTCATTTTGAAGGCATTTGAAGGAGATCCACATATTGTACAGCGTCTTCACTCTTTCGGTGTTCATAAATTATTCACCACCTACCAGAGATAAAGATGGAAGCTGAAAAAGGGATCAGGGTAAAAATTAAAGTAAATAAAATGTGATACGATTTCAAACGTGATACGATTGCCCCATATACGTTACAGATATTTCGATTATTTCGTTCCTCACTCAAGTAATTTTATCTGTTAAATAATATTTATATACAAATAATTGTAAAAATAACAAATAATTCTACTGAAAAATGACAGTTAAGACAATTTTCATAAGCTCTGAAATATGGTAACATTAACGACTATTGTCTTAGAATAAAAAGTAGAGAAATAGAAGTAAATATAATTAAGTTCTTAATGACATGGATTATTGCCATGGTCTCTCAGCCTTACCATACAGATAAATAATTGAACCATGAGTTGAGTTTCTTTCTTGTGATGGAATCATTCTCAGTCTTAGAAGTATCTCCGAATACAGTATCAATAATCATGACAAATCACTAACAGAACGATAAGATAACAGCAGTGTGAAAGAATTAACGAAGGGTAAGTGAAATCAACGACATTTAGAAGAACAAAAATGTCTAACAAAACAATAAACTGTCATTTTTTTTTTGAAAAACATATTGAATTTAACCATATATCTTAGCTTACATAGCTGCCTGAATTCAATATAATAAACCACGATAATATATTTTATCACTTATTTTACAGTTTATCATTTTTGGTTAAATATATGGGATTTTTTTGCTGGGCAAATCGTATCCATGAACGAAAAGATCACTGAAGAGAAGTACAGGAAAGTTTTATTTGACTAGGCTTAGCTTCTCCAGAAAACTTTCTTTTCTTCGAAAGGAGGGGGGGGGATTTCCATAGATTACAAAGTTTCTATTACTACTTACTACAACAATACTTGGCCTCTAATCAAGATCTCACACACCGGTGGTTGAAAGGAAACAAATATCTAGTCCTACATTATTCACTAATTTTTATGCATATATATATATATATATATATATATATATATATACACATATATATATATATATATATATATATATATATATATATATATATATATATATATATATATATATATATATATATATATATATATATATATATATATATATATATGTATATATATATATATATATATATATATATATATATATATATATATATATATATATATATATATATATATATATATATATATATATATATATATATATATATATATATATATATATATATATATATATATATATATATATATATATATATATATATATATATATATATATATATATAATATATATAGTTTAAATTCATTTCTTTATTTCAGCAACAAATAAAAATATTTTAAGTCTTTTCAGATGCTCCGAACTTTTGAAATCCATTTCCAGTTTTAGTAGAATTTTCTCAAAAAGCATTCTGAATATCTTAGAAATAGATAAGTGGAATAAAGAAACAATTGTCGATGTTCGCATGCATTGTACTATCTTTTAACTGAGATAACCTCTGAAAGTAGTAATAAATCTAACATCAAACTTGGAGAAACTTCTTTCAAAAATAAAGTGTGATCGTAAGGGCGTACGTCGTGAAGGTCAAGGTCAGAAGAATCTTATTCTTGAAGGAAATAAAATGTTATAAAATTGTACATCTACCATGTCGCAAACCCACTCATTGTGTGGAATATTAATGATGAAATAAAATATGTTATTTCTTTCTATTTTACATACATACATACATATATATATATATATATATATATATATATATATATATGTATGTATATAAAACTTTAAGAATATTTATAATTCAATTAAATCTTTACAATTTGAAAAATTTAATTTGGTGTTTACATTCTAAATATGTAAGGTCTGTTGGGATTCCCAGTTTTCAACGCAAGTGGAGGCAGAATTGTTTACGTCTTATGTGGGGGGGGGGGACCCAGTGGGTGTGCCATCGTAGCCCTGAAAGTGAGTCTACGTCATTTAAAAGTCAAGCCCTAGACATGGCATGCTACCCAGATAGGTATAATTTTAAATAGAGATATATGGGACTACAACATATTTAACGTGTCCTCGCCTCCAATAAGGAACTTGACGTATCTTTAATTGAGTCGTGATTTGAAACTACTATTTTCGACTGTGAGAAGGCTCTAACCCACCAGGGCACCATGGAATTCATCCTAAATATATTTTTATACTTGAAATTATATTTTATTGATAAAAATTAAACACATTAAAAAAAGTAATTATTTTTTAAGTTTTATTTTTTAAAAAAATAAAATCAATTTATTTTCTAGTGAGACGATTAAAATGAGAAGACTTAGTGATTCACAAGTTATTATTTATACACTTCACTTTTCAAATAATTTTAATAAAATTAATTTGCTCTTTTAATATAAGTCACTAAAGTTTATAATAGTTTGAACAAGAAAATGCTGTATAAAGAAAACTTTTTTCTACTTTTGCATCGGATATTTTACACCTTGTAATATGAAATTTAATAATTCATGTATATTAAAATATGTATAAGTTATCCAGTATAAAGAAAATAAAAATAAAATTTAAATTGCTATATTTTCGCATTGCCCTTTTTGATGCGCATTTGCTTGACAACATCAAAACGTAAAATTATATTTTTTGCAAATTCAAGAGATTGCTGAAAAATATTTTGACTAATAGCAAATAATGGTTTATAGATTCTTGAGATCAAATTTCGAATATTGGAAACAAATTAATGTTCATATTTATGGCAACAACATATTTTCACGCAATTTTATTACATTAATAATATTTGAAATGTTGCTCAAATATATATGAAAGACATTGTTCTGTAATTTTATCAAGAAAAAACGAGGGGATTAGATTAACATGATTTACATACATTCCCTACATCAAATTTCCACAGTATCAATAGCAATCACCTTAATTTATTATGGAAAGAATTTTTTTGGACAAAAAAAATTCAAATCTTAGTTTTCAAATACTCTTTCAGAAATAACTTCTTATAAAAATATTTTCAGTGGAAAAATTTTAAGTACTGGTATTGAAATAATATTAATTTGAAATACCGGTGTAGCTCTTCTCGGTATATTCCAACCTACTTTACATATTTATTATTTTTCCCGTTTAGAGCAAATTATTGAGTAATTTATTTTTCTCACATAAAGAAACAATTAGAACCAAGAAAATTCAATTTATAAGTGGTTTTCGAGAATTCAGCACTAAGTCGAATTTAAGCTTTTTCCATATTACTTAAGAGCTTATATGAAAAGTGTGTGTGTGTGAGTTCCCGTAAAATATATACAGCTTCTTAAATTTATATATTAACATTTTTATAAGACAAATTACATGAATGTTTTAATAATTTCTTAGTTAAGTTTTGTTAAATTGATATTTTATTTGGTTTTCTTCGAGTTGAATCTTACACAATCAACATAATTATTTAAATCATGTTTGCAAACATAACGAACACAATATTTCCTTGGAATATCAAAATATCATTTATGCATTAAAATACTAACTTTGTTATTCTTCTTTTGATTTAACTAAAACTTTTAAATGAAAGATACTTAATGTTAATATAATTTGGAAGAAGTTACGCAAAATTAATTTTTTTCTTTTTTTACAAAAAAATGTAGCAGTAATTTTTTGATCAATCTGGAACAGTTTTCAAACTATTGTAAGCCAATTAAACTAGAGCAAAATATAACTGCATGAAATATTAAAAATAAAATGTAAAGTACCTTTAAGCAATTTCCAAAAAAATCGTTAAGAATAATGAATGATAAATACATTAATTATATATATTGATTTTATTTCAGTATGATTAGGAACGAAGATACATTTAAGATTTTTAATTAGGGGAGGGCCCCCATATATGTGTGCTATCAAATGAAAATGTACAGATCCGTTGAATTGTCTTTTTTTCCCTTTTAAAGAACGAGAAAAGGGTTGAAGTAATTTTTTCTTGTCGCCTGTTTCATGTAACTGAGTTTTCAAATGACATATGCTAAAAGGAGAGAAAAAATACATTCAAACACTTCATCACTTAGCTACATTTTATAGTTAAAAGTTCTCAAACTAAAATAAATTATTTTGATTCTTTCTAATGTGATTCGAGTTTCGAAAATTGGATATTCTATTTTTAGTTGATTGTAGAAGCAATTGATATATTATCCAATGTAATTAATTTACAATATGGAGTATTTTATTTAAAATATGTTTTATTATTTTTTAATATTGCTCTATTTTACATTTAAATATTTTGAAATGCCGTAAATTTTAATCTATCTTATTGCATAAGAAGTAACTGACATTATATTTCATGATGAATCTTGAAAAGTATCAAGTGCTTTTGACTTACTTTATAAAAATAAAAAGAAAAAATTTTAATGTTGGTGTAAACAAGGTAATAGTCATAATATAGAAAATAGATTATTTGCAAATATTACAATGATTAATTTAGAATTCTTTTAAATAAGGACATTTTTAATATTTTAAATCATCCTAGCCGATCTAAACTAACCATAAAGTGGATGATTTGTCTTTTTTTTTCATTTAGCTTTTGCAGCTGCTCTATTGTCAACGTGTTAATGGCTTCAATCAATGAAAATCGAATTCTCAAACCAATGTTTTGCTTCTTATATAAAAAATCATTTTAATAACAAAATGAACTTAAACAGCATTCTAAGACACTCGTTGGTGAGCTTTTCCTCGTTAGCTGCCGCTCGAAAAATGCGATTTGAAGGAAGGCAGCAAAAACATCAACAAGTCAAATTTACGACTCCTTCATAATGCGAAGTGACGTAGATGAAACCTTCTTTGACGTAATGAATATTTTAAGCCAATGCTCATTGTAATAAAGTGATGAAGTCAGGATCTCAAGTGTAATGATAAAAACAACCACTTTATGGTTAAAAAACTATTAATAAAATATGAATACTATAATTATGGCAGTATATTTACAATATATTTATACAAGGTATTAATTTTTATTCACTGTATTTCATTTATTATCAAAGACAATTTTCCTAGAACATTTGAGTTATACTTATGAAGCAACAATAAAATACAAATGACTACAAAACAATTATGAATACTCAATTGCAACGATAAATGCATATAATTTACATAATTTATAAATTGATCAATAGTGATTTTTTTCTTTTTGGCTTCAATAAAAACTTGATAAAAAATACTATTATTACTGTCGACAAAAATATACTATATTTGCTGTCGTTGGATGAAAAGGAAGATTTAGTTTAATAACTATACATTTGTAATCTAAAAATAAAGAAGAAAAGGAAATGTACTCATTTCAACCTACAATATTTCAAATAATAATAATAGCTATAATCACTTCAATTATCATATTTCGTGTGCTATTTGGTCCTGCATGTTTTCCATAAATATCAATGTTAATGTAGTTAAATTTAATATAAAAATACCATCATATTTGATATATTTGTGATGATACAAAACTGAGTATAATTAACGTATTTATAAAATGTTAGAATGAAGAATATGACTGCTTTACTCAAAATTAATTCCCTTTTTTAACATACTTCTGGGATTATGATTAACATCAAGGTAAAAAATTGATCCAATATTTTCTTTTAGTTATAGACAGATCTTTTATCTGCTTTAGTCATTCGAATTATAACTAGTTTCTTTTTTACATTTGCATTTAACTTATTGATATGATTATTTACAACTTCGTAAGTTTTTACACGTTGGGTATGCGATGATTTTTTAAATACATGAATTCTTTTAAAATCAATTGTACATATTTCAAGAGATTCTATAAATTAATGCGTCGAATAAAGGTAGTAAAATATTATTTCAAATTATAAGCACTGGCATATTTTATAAGATTCTTCAATTAGATGAAATTAACATTTTGTATTCAAAATATTATTCAAAATTAATTTCGAAAGTAAAACACGCATTCTAAGGAGTGTATAAAATATAAAAAATCGTTAATTAAATAGTTTCAATTGTTCTCACTTGTAATTACTTGAATTTAATCAAATAATAAGATAAAAAGTCAACAAAAAACTGCAATTTGACAAATCTCAAATAACTTTTCCAAGATTTCATTACTTGAAGAATTCAGCAGCAATTTTGCATTTATTGTACAGGTTAATCCATTTTTTAATACAATTAAAACATGATCATAATGTAATTTTCTAAGCATTTTCTAAAATGGTTAAAACAATTTTTTTAATATATGGATTCTAAGAACCACAAATGAAAACCCATTATTCTCTTGTCGTGAAACCTAATAAAAGCAATATTCAATAGACTAATACTAAACGTTTTTCTCCTAAAATTTCAGTCTTTTCTTGGAGGAAAAATATTTACACATATTCCTCCCAATACCTTTTAATTAAAAAAATAATTTTTTATAATTGCTGATACGAATTTGTGAACACAACATTGAAAAACATTAAAAATGTATTTATTTCTTTATTTATATAACATATGTTTTACTTCAATTGTTTTAACTCTAAACATTATTTTTAGTTTCCTATTATGCTAACATTTCTAAGAAAAAATTTCAAATTAAATTTTTTAATAGTAAAGTACTCAAAATGTTAATGTTTTGACTAAAAATATGCATTTTGACTTAATGACATTTCTTTCACATTCATATTTTATTTGATTAAATACGGCATTTCAACAATGTAAATTATTATAAACAAATAATAATTTTATCATAACTTGACTTTTAATTATCAAACACTAAATAACAATCTTCTAAGAAGCTAAGAGACAATATTTGCGTTATTCTTATTCAAGTGAAAAATTTCATCAATACTATTTAGTGTTTAAAAAGCTTATATGTGACAGTCATAAGAAACGATATTTGGTATTATGACAGTCATAGCAACAGATGCCACAACAATAGATGTATGGCTGATTTTTTTAACACAGTATTTTAAAGGCATGCATTTAAATTATTAGTTTTCCTTCTCTAGTTATTAATCAGAAAATTTAAAATTAATTTTAGACTTATTACTTATTAATTTTCTTAAAATGTAGGCGTAACTAAGCTAACTGTGATTGCGAGCTTGAAGATGAAGTTTATTTTTGAAAGAAATTTGAATATGCTGATATATACCCACTTTATGTTGAGAATTATATATCCTGACTTTTTAGACGCAAAATAATTGATGTAAGCGAATACTTTATTATCTTGAGCTACGTAACATACACACATTTGTAAAATTTGACCTTTATAGACAAATTCACAATGAAAGATACTTGTGAAAAAACATTTTACTTTTTCAAATTTTAATTGATTTGTGTTCATTTGACCAAATAACTTTCAAGCGAAATATTCCATTCAAATAAATATTTAAATGAAAAAGGAGATTATTCGTTATCAGATATTTTCGACGTAGTTTACATATTTTTAAAAATTAGTATACACTTAATGAATATTTTTACTACAATTTTATTTCTTAAAAGTCACTGATATAAAAAATTAAAAACAATAATTTATAATAAAACGATAATTTAATTATAAATCTGAGAATAGTAATTTTAAAAATGATGAAAATTGTCTTAATATGTATATTTGAGAAAATGAAGAAGATTAATTGAAAAAAATATTTGCAAATTGAGTAAAATCAATTTAATCAATCAATAAACCTAACAAATAAATCATATTTTTCATTTCATATTCAAACATTATAACTATTTTCTAAATATATTTAAAGTATCAAAATTTTTATGGAAAATATCATATGAATTACTTTTATTTCTAAAGTGTATACTTTTTTTTAAAGAAAAGAGAGTTTAAAAATATTCTTTTTTATTTATCATTTTGAAATCCGAAAATGTGTATATCTTCAAACAAGTTATGTTTTCGTACCTTAGGTTAACAAAACAAAACATTTTTTGATAATGCAAATGTAAGACTTTAACAAAGACATAACACAAATCTATGCAATATTTTCCATTTTCTATAATTCCATTCATTACAATCGTCAATAATTTCAAACACCAATTAAATGAATAACATTAAATTTTTTTAAAAGAGCTTCTTCGATCATTTATCATTTAATTCAGCTTCTCATTCTGTTTTTGAAATTTACTGACGTTATTGAAATCACTAATAATATTTATTGTAAATGTTTAAACCTCTTTCTATAAATCTGTAACTAGAACTACAATCATGGTGTTTTCAAATCAATAAACTTTATCAATTTATTGATTAATAATTTTCAAAAAAGAAAATATAGATCTCAACGATGAAATTAAATTTATATAGCTGACATTTATACATAATATCAATTTCCTATAAACTTCATTAAATATATCTTCAGTTCAGAGTATCAAACATTGACATTTAATTTCAAAACTGCATAAATCTTTATATTAAATGCAGTACTAAAGGAAAAAAAAAAAATCTGAATTTTGTTTCGTAAAAGCCCCTTAAAAGCACATAATAGGATTATTATTTTTGTTCCTAAAATTTCTATCTGAATAGTTTAATAATGATAATTAGAATATAAGGATAGAAATTAATTTGCTAATTGTGTGAAAGTTGCAAATTTGCATATTTAATGATGCCATACTCGAGAAATTTCGAATAATTGCTATTTAGATCCATCTGTATTCATTATTTAGTTTAAAAAATGTTTTTTCTTGATCGTATAGTAATTAATCATTCAATCACATAACTACATTTTTATAAAATGCGTTAAAAATTTTATTTGCCTTACAGCTAAAGAAATGGCAATAAAAATACTCTACAAATTAAAACATATTCAAAGAATTGCAAAAATATTGATTCAAATGTTTAAAGTTTATTTAGTTTTTCTCATATTTTCCTGAAATTCATTTTTTTAATGTTACAAATAATAATAATAATAATTAAAGTTTAACATTTTTTGCACATTTTTTTTTGCTTTGAAGACTATTGTTTGTAATCTGAGTATACAGAAACAATTAATTTAAAATGGAATTTTAATGTTTCCACTCATTCTGATTCGAGATTCTAATAAAGTTCAGATTTTGTATGAAAAATGTTACTGTCAAATATTTCAAATCATTCGCTTTAAATCAGTTTAGCTGAAATATCTTAGGAATATATCGACCAAAGTTGTTCAGCTAAAATTGAAATAAATCAACTGAGTCAGCTAGCGCAGTACTTTAAACTTCTTAGATACAAACCAATTTTTGTTGAGAATTTCGCATTGTACATGGGTTTGCTATCTTTCTGAAATCTTTGTACACATGATATAGTTTTATTAATATAAAGCAGCAAAAGATATATACTGTTTTCTGAATTTTTTTTAAAATTACTTTGGATGTATAACCCTTTCGAATTATATTAAGGTCTAAGAAGTTATGATATAAAGCTGTTATGAATATAAAGAAATTTTTGATATAAAGTTATGATATAAATTTATTTTAGAGCATTATAAAGCATTTTCCATGTTTCAATGTCAAATATGTTTAGCAAAAACATTTTTCTAGAATATTTTATTAAATGAACCACTTCATCAAATGAACCACTTCATCATCATCACTTCCAAATGAATCAAATTGATATTCAGGATTTAAATAATTTTCATGTAATCCTAGTTTGCAAAACGTTTGGTATTTTTACCGATTTTCAAAAATTATATTTAGTTTGGTATTTTGATTCCTAATGAAAAAAAGTTTGGTATTTTTACTGATAGTCAAAAATAATACTAATGAAGAGATTTTGCAAGGATTCGTGGTTACCATCCAGTTAACATCTAGTTTGTGCCGAATGGTCTCCTTCCTATCAGAAAATTTATGTCTAATATTCAATTCTTCTTTGATTTAGCAACCAAATGCTTTCAGGTTAATATAACTTTGAATTAAGACGTAATTCTATATCTCTTAATTTTAATGGGTCGTGAGCAGTTTAATTTCCATTCTATGTCATTATCATGTGAACAAATTTTCAGTTTGAAAGCTTTCCCCCAGTGCCATTTCATAACATATTTTTGTAATCTTAATGCTGAATTCTATAAAAAAAATTAAATTAATATTTTTATGCTCAAATGTTGTTGTGGCTTATCACTACTGGTTGACAACAATACGGAACCAGCTCCCATGAGCCCGAAATTCTTCAAACAATGGAGCACAGACTCAGGAACCGAGAATCGCTGGTTTTTATTTAAACCGATGCAGGCTAAAACGTAGGAAGAAGCAGTTTGAGTCGTATTGCATTTTGGGCATAGATGATAAAAATTTGTGGCCTCTCATATGACGTTGCACATGAGTGTGTCCACTTCAAATTTTCGTCAGAGTTGTCCGGTCGCGTCTGTTGTCAACCTCAATCACAACAGCTCCAGAGTGACTTTCCGTATACAATATCGTATATTTGTTCATACTCATCAATTATGTACAAATTAGAATTCTAATGTTTTAAAATTTAGAGAAATGAATTTCACGTGACACAATCTGTCAGTTGAATTTATCTTATCGTCTCAAAATTTTGTTTTCAAATATCCATACCACGAATTGGCATTTTGAAGTGCACACTTTCCATTCATTGCAATAATTGGGTCACAAGATATATGACTGAAGTTAAATTTGCTCATTTTGTTAAACGATACATTTTAATTACAGAAAAAGTTAGGATATATAATAAGCAATTCAAAAGATTGTGTGATAAACAGTATTAGGACTTCACAAATCTTACATTGCAATTAAAATTTATTTGTTATATAAAATTCTATTACATTGAAATGTCTGAAATAATTTTATCATGCAGTTGTGATGCTAACTATACATGAGTGCATATACAAGTGTAAACAGTATTAATGTGGAAATATTTTACTTAATAATTTTTTATGCAAATTAATATATATGTTTTAAACTTTAGAATTTTTAGTAACCTATTTCTTAAGGATTTTTATTGCTTATATATTTAAATTCCAAATATACATCATATTAATTTTTTCAAACATATAGCTTCCATTTTAACACTAAATCCTGAGTTTTGCAATTCTAAATATGTTTCTATGATTTACTTCAGAAGTGATAAATATATATTAAGACTGAAACTTATAAAAGTAATCCATGAAAAAGTAAATTCGTCTTAGCAATCTTCAAATAAAAATAAATGGTAAGAGTCTCGTTTATTTTATAGAAGTTTCAGTCTTTTTTCAAATAAAAAAAGCCGTTCCAATGTCATCGTACTTTTTTTAAAAAATTTAAAGCCAGAATCTTTTTGGAGGAGATTTGTCTTCTTCAAAAGACAGTTGTTAACTTCCTCTAAACTTTTTTAGTGAGTTTGACTTCTTTCTTTTTTTGCTGTGATAAAAGTGAGGATATATTATCTCCACTCTTGCTGGGATAAGAATACGGAATTATGTATTATATGATAAATAATAGTACTGCATGCGACGAGAAGCAATTTATATTCATCCTTTATAAACATAACTGAAAAGGCTAAATATTATTTTTGTTAAAGTTATGTTTGATGTTAGGTATTATGTTTCAAAAATAAATGCTATTCAAAACATTTTTCTAATATAGTACATTTGATCTATGCATACCTAGAAGTTTTAACTGGACGCATAATTGGAATTTTATATCTTATGATAAAATATTTTTTACGTTGAATTATATTGCTTACTTGGATTTTATACATTTTTGTGGAATACATTTTTAAACTAATTTTGGCCATTTACAAACTGAGTAATTTTCATTACATAAAATATATTAATTTAAGCCAATTTACAGCGTTATTTAAATTAGCAACGATCAATACATTTTTTCTGCGATGAAATATGACTTCAATATTTTTTAATAGAATTTTGGAATTAAACATCACTTTCATGAATCTAAAAATAATGATACATTTTTTACAAGACAAAAAATAAATGAAATAATGAAGTGATATTAACTTTTATTACATAACGTCTAAAAAGGAAATATTGAAAATATTTTTAATCAATTTGGTACAAATTATTCTAAAAATAATGAAATGTATAGTTAGTGAAAATATGTATTAGTAATTTTACTTACTTTAAATAAAAAATGAAGTATGTTCGTATAGTTAATAATCATAACAATTAAAACCCATTCTCAAAAGAATTTTTTAAAATTTATTTATAGCTAATGAAAAACAATAATAAAACTATTATTTTTTAAAATCACATGAGAAACTGCGCATTAAAATTTAATTCCTTTCAATGAAGCTTAATAGAAATATTTTTAAACAGTTATATTTATTTTGTTGCAAGATAATTAACTCAAAACTTTGCCATTTATGTCTTTATAAATAAAATACAAATGTTGTGATGAATTTTATCTTTAATATTATAATGTGAAATTGTGATTTGAAAAAAAAAAAAAAAAACTTCAACAATAAAACAGCAAATTTTGTCTTCAATCTTCATGTGACACATTTAGTTGTTTAATTTTCTTATTTAAATTAAATATTGAATATTTTTGCAAACCAATTATTCCTCAAAAACGAAAGCTATAAGTGACTTCTTACAAGAAAAAATATATTTTATGTCCTAAGAAAATGAGAAATTTTATCTTTTCACCATCTGCCATTTTCAAAGTTTTCTTGAGCTCTTGACATACAAACACATTAAATTTTTCATAAATAAATGATTCATGTTTAAGCAACGGATCAGGAGCAAATGAAATTCTATACCCCCGAGTCTGAAGTAATCATAAAGAAACTTGAAAATGCGATTGGGTTTTTAAATTGAAAAGGCAGCGCCAATGTCCCGAGAAAATTAAATCATGCACGTTTCCACATAAACAAATCATGTTATTATTGATGTCGACGAATATTGTCTTACTCGCTATTTATGTGACATTTTTATTTACTTATCATATATGAAAATGAAGAATAGAAAGAGATCAAACTAAAAATTCAGAGTCCTTTAATCTTTACACGGCATACATTTCCAAAAAAATTCAAATATTAAAATTATATTGGCCTTTATGACCAGAGGAATCAAGATAAAGTCCAACAGCTCGGCACAAATACCGTATAATCCAGGATGCTATATTCAGAATTATTTTGGGGATGAAGAAATATTTCCAAGATGATGTATTTGACATGTATGTGGTGACATAAATACTATGATTGTATTTGCATGCGCATTTGTAATTTCCATGCGAAATAAAATATTAACTATTGAAAAGGCTAAATACTAAAACCCCCTTTTAAAATAGTTTAATATTTATTTTATATTTATAATTTATATTTTTGTATACATATACATATAAGCATTTGTGTGTATATGCTGTGATACAATTGTGTAATTTAATACTAAAATTACTCAGCTAAAATCAAAGTTTTTGAAATGAAATATGCAAAAATTTTACTCAGTTCTTGACATGCGATTTCAATAAATTTGATTGGTTTAATGCGATTATCTCTCCAATAAACAGAATATGAATTACTGTTTAAACTTGAACCTGCTTTAATATAAATATCAGCGCTCTAAGAGGAATTCAAGTTCAAACTAAAGATTTTCATCCAGACCACTAACTCGTCCATTATTAGCAATATTGAGTTGAAGAAACAAATTATTGAACCAGTACATGTCTTAATCAATTTTAAGCCAAGCATAGCAAATTTAAATAGTCTTAAAATTCAGAAGATATTGTTTACAAGTATTGCAATTATTAATTTAAAATTCTATTAATTTATGCAATTTTTAAACATTTAAATCCTGCCTGTAGATTTTGACTAACCATAAAGTAGATGTTTTGCCATTTTTTTTCATTGTTCTTTCTCTGTTGTTCTATTATCTATGTGTTAATATCTTTGAATCACAATTCAAAACGACTTCTCAAATCGATGCTTTGCTCTTTATATATGAAATCGTTTTTTAACAGAATGAACTCTTCAACATTATTCTCAGACATTCAATGGTAAACTATGTCTTGTTGCACCGAAGAATGTGATTTGAAGGCTCGCAGCAAATTCGTCAATAAGTCGGATTTACAACGCCATCTCAATACTGTGTGACGTTGATGAAACGTTATCTGACGTCATGGATATTTTAAGCCAATGAGAATCGTATTAAAGTGACAAACTCAGCATCTGAACTGTAACGCGAAAAACAACAATTTTATGGATAAAAATGTGGCATTTTTTCACTGACGTATACTTACTATACGTTTGTTTAAGCCAAAAAAATGCGTGCATAAAATAATATTTTATTTAATTAATAAAAGGGTGCGTATTTGCTTCGTTATCCAAATCAAAAAGCGAAACATTAATTTATATATCCTATTATTGTCAAAATTGTATCTTATTTCTGTAATTTCGCAAAACACATATCGGATGCGAATAAACTTGGTGATGGAAGAGAAAATAAATCATATAGTTTTTGCATTCACAAGTTCCTTGATTTTAACTTATGGTATGATTGATTTTATCATCTATATTTATGTTGCAAAAATTAATGAATGCATTTTTTAGAATATGTCTTTCGAAATATATTGACATTAGACAGATTTTTCTAGGAAAATTTCAATTAAAATTTTTGTCAATTTTTTCATCATTCAGACAAGAACGTTTTGATACAAAATTAACTTTAAATAACATTTTTATTAATTTTATTATTTTTATTTTTTGATTTTTTAGAGAACTCGCAATCTTAATCCTAAACTGAAAAAAAAATCCATGATAAAGCACCGTTTTAAAAATTGAATAATATAGTTTTGTTAATTTAGGACATCTTTAGGATTAAAAAAATAAATATGCAGCAATTTGAAAAAAAATCGAAAAATTGTTAGATATACAACGAGAGAATTTAGTAGATACATTTATTAGTCATGCAAAATGGGAAATTTCTGTTAAAAAAGAATCATATTAGTGAATGAAATGTACATTTGAAGTGCAAATTATGGAAAATTACTTAAAATATTTTTAGTAACATATATTTTATAAAATATTTTTAATTTCAGTTTTTTTTTCTAATATTACAGTCAATTTATAAATTATCTTTTAATATTAGTATACTTACTCTAAATGTAGAACTACTTTTTTTTATAAATTAATCATATTTATCAGTTTTATTTTTACTATTTTTGTGTTTGAAAATTAGAATGTAACAGAAATATTAGATATTAATAATTAAATATTAAAAAAACAGTATTTATTTATTTGAATATATTATAGCTTTTCATTCTTTCAAATTTGCTTTTCATTTTGTGAACATGGAGAAAATTCAAACAAATAAATATCTTCAGTATTTTGTGAGATATTACATAAAGAACGTATACACCTTCAATCTTAAGTAGTATAGTACAAATTATGTATACATCATAAATAGACAAATATCATGAAAGTATATACTACAGTAATTAAACAAATAAATGCAGATAATAATTTTATTGTAACGTAAAAATGAGGGAAAACTAATAATTTTCGTTTTTCTTAAGACAAACTCAATATAATAGTCAATGAAGAATAGCTACAAGAATATTATTGTGTATGCCAATGGATTATTTGTAATGAGAACCTTTTACGTTAAATGTGCCCCTAGGCAGAAAAACAGTTCAATTAAATGTTCATTACATAAAATTTCAGAATCCATTTTCTGTAGTGAATAATTCAAATTCCTTTATTTTTCCGAATTTGCTCATGCATTTTCTGGTGGTGCATCCAAATTTCTAAAGTTGAAAAAAATACAGCTTTTATTAAGTCATTGTTATGAGAAAGTGTTCGCTATTTTATAACACTAAAATAATATTTTATTACTAGGTCATTTTGGAAATCTGTGTGCGTTAAAGTGAAAACTTAATCTGTCTATTCAGCGTTTTCAGAATTCGGTATCGAAATCATGAACTCCGTTGAATAGATCTGAAATACAGTTCGCCTCTGTAGAACAGAAAGTAAAATTCCACATGTCAATTTCATAATACATTTTTGATTTTAATGATCAATGAAACATTTCAATGATTCAAATTAAAACAGTTTATATAATATAAAGCATTTAATTTTTAAAACTCCATTATTACTTTGAAATAACATTTTGGACTATTTCTCTATCTTAAGGCTGTTAAAATTATTATATAATACAAAATGTGAATGAACACAAAAATAAAAATAATAAAATTAGAATGATCAGAATTACACAAGCCTTCTTTTATTAATCTACTCATTCCATTCTTTACCTCTGCACCATATGTATATATATATATATATATATATATATATATATATATATATATATATATATATATATATATATATATATATATATATATATATATATATATATATATATATATATATATATATATATATATATATATATATATATATATATATATATATATATATATATATATATATATATATATATATATATATATATATATGTATATATATATATATATATATATAGATAGATAGATAGATAGAAAAGCAGACAGATTGAACTTTTGAATAATGAAAAACTGAATCTAGGATAAAAATGAAATTTAAAAGGTTATGCTATTCATATAATAAAGAATGAAATTACTCATATTGTAAAAATACATAAAAGTATATAAACAAAAAAGAAGGAATTCGACTTGCAAGTATTTAGAAAAATAATTTAATAATAAAAGCAGGATATTTTCCCGTTTCCGGGAGCTAAGCAAATATGAAGGACCGGGATAGTGATTCGTCACTCAACAAATATAAATAGTTTCGGGAAACAGAAACTACTGAAACACAATCTGAAACTTCCTCGTCAATTAGCGGTATCAGATTAGATTCAACGGCTGGAAAAATCTTGTTTACTCGACCATAAATAACGCTTGTTATTTAAAAAAAGAATGTCTTGTAAAATATAATTGCATAACATATAGGAGAAATATACTTAACATGTTTAAAAGTAGAATTCAGTATTTATTTTAGATTCAGTATTTATTGTTCAGTACTTATCACTTATAACTAAAAATTAGATTAGTATAGATGTGAAATTAATTCTATTAATAAAAGTAAAAGAAGTTTGATAAATAAAATTTTAAAAGTGAATAGTAATAAATTTAAATCAATAAAATTCTGAAATTCTGTTTTTTTTTTTTTTTTTTTTTTTTTTTTTTTTAAAAATAGCATATAAAATAATTATAGTTAAATATAGTTACAGTAAAAATATGTATTATTTTTTTTAATTAAATGGAATATTGAAATTATGAATAATATTAGTTAATAATTACTAATTGAATGTAGTAAAAAATAAAAAAAATAATCTTTTTAACTTAACTGAACTATACAATTTAAAGACGCAGAGAAAATTTTAAGAAACTGGAGAAAAAACGAATCTTAAATGTTGTCAAGAGTTAAATTATATGTTACGCGTAAGTTAAAGGGATAAATGACATATGCATGCACTTTAACTTCTACGCATTCAATGATGTAATAGAATTCTTTAAAAAATTTAATTTTGTTTGAAAATGTGTATATAAAGCAAATTTGAAACATTACATGAATTATAATGACTAACAAATACACAAATATAATTAAATAAAATTCAGCTTTAGTAATCTTCTCATCGTAAAATATACTAAAGTATTACCAAATATAATTCAATTTTTTTTACACTTACAACATATAAGTATTGATATAAGGACATTTTATTCTGATACACTTTAAAAAGACAGAAAGAATAAAGTACCAACACTGCAAATTTCATCAGTTGATGCTGACCATGATGATACAAATTATGTCTTTTTTGCAATGAAGAAAATATAAATTATGCCTTACAACCCAAAAACTATGCCAAATCATGAAATAGCAAAATGTATACAAAATCACAATGTAAAATTTAGGATAAATAATCGTTATAGAAATAGGGAGGAAATGTCGAATTTTGCAAAAATCATATAAACAAGACCTTTTTTTAACTTTCAATGAAAATTCGCAAATTAAATATCTTTCAAAGATTAGGCGAACCCCTTTTATATTTTACAACTATGCCCCACTCCACTCTTATAAGCAATGCACTGACAGCTAAATAGAATACCTATGACTAATATACTTACATCAAATGAAATTTATTGAAATATTATTTAGTAAATTATTTTAAACGTAATTTTTGTTTATTAATGTTATTTCACTTGTTAAAAATAAATTATTTTTAATTTAACTAACTCTAACATACATCTTTATGTATTTCAATAAAATAAAATTCCAAAATTAGATGTATATTCAATAAAAATAAAATTTATTTTTACCATAAATATTATGTTCTTTTTCTTCAACAAATATCTAAAATTCAGATTTTAATTTTTTTCGTTAATTTTAATTCCCCAGGATAAATAATTTTATTAATATCATCAAGTTCTAGGAGATTAAAAATTGAATATCATTAATATATCTAAAGGCATCTGAATAATAGATGGTAATTCATAGCAATGTAAAAATACACTTACCAGAAGATTTGAAATATTAGATACTTGAGGAATATCTTTAAAATATCTCTATAAATGTAATTACTATAAATACAGAATGTGCATACGTGTTTTCGATAATTTACATTTCTATTTAATAAAGAGAGATATTCCTTAAAATAGAACATCAAAATGTTTTATATTAGGATACCAGCAAAAACAGATTCTAAGTCATATGAAAAAATATTATGTTTCATTAGTAAATACATAAATTCAATTATTGTTTAATTATTATTTACCATGTATTTTGCAATTTTATAATATTTTTACGATGATATTTATAACATGAAAAGAAATCATTAAGTTTTGCTACATTTTACAGGCAGAAGTAATATATCAGAATTTTATTAAATTCTTATAAAATTTAGGATTTATATTAATAATTTAAAGAATATTAAAATTAATATTTTTAATTATAAGACTTATTTTAGAAAAATCAAGGAAATTTTTATTATATATATATTATTGTAACATCATTATTTAGTAAAAATTAACAGTAGAAAGAAAACTTTAAGATGGATAATAAACTCAATAGATAGTTTAGGGTTAAATTGCAAATGATTTATCTTTAAAAATATCTATTGGAGTTTAAATTTACATTTATATTTTGCTATTGATTCCCATGAATACAAAGATAAAATACAGATTTGAATGAATTTTGGGAAAATTTAAAGAGCAAATTGTTAGGCAAGAAAAATTTTATAAAGTATTCATGCTTTAGGAATTACTAAAGAATCAATTTATTGATTCATTTATTAACAGCTTCCTTATTCCAATGAAACTAGCTGATCTTGAAGGAAGAGCTCGATGGAAATCAAAAGAGCAGATATTAGAAAAATCTCCTCAAAAGAAAGTAACATGATTCTTAACATAATTACAAAAATACCTTCCTTTATTGAAACAAACACGTTAAAAAGCAAACAACTCTCCTATAGAAAATGAGTGCAAAGATTCCAGATAATTCTTTGAATGATCCAAATTCTTCTAAGGATTCGAATGTATACTTTGAGCTCACTTTCTGTATCAAAGGACATGTGCAGTAATTATTATAAAACGTTTATATACTGGGGGTACCATAAAAAGAGACAATTAACATTTTAAATTATAAGAATTCGGATTGATCACTTCTAAATTTAAATTATTCAAAAATCCATGGCTTCATGAGTAATATTCCTCTATAAATAAAACCCCGAGGAGATAAAAATTTTATTTTGAATGGGACTTTTATGTCATGCTTGGGATAGGAATAAATACAAAAACATATCAAATGATGTGCTGAATCAGCTAAACTTAGTTTAAAATAAAATCGTGGCTTTTTTATGAATCTTCTAACGAAATACATAGATTGAAGCAACCAGATTGCTATAGACGAGCTTATACTTGATAAAACACACACACAATTCTTACACTTTAGATAACCAATTATATATTTGTCATCTTAGATATACATTCTTCTCTACGCTTGCATAATGAGCAACTAAGTGATTATCTCTTTGATTCTTGCTTTAACAATTGAATGGTTCGATGCCATTTCTATCTAAGTAAGGATGCCGGATGTCGTTAGAAGTATACGTCAAAATGTGGGTCACAGTCTACTTTGCTCTTGTATTAAAAAAATTGTCGTAGATTAACAAACCAAAATTTTTAAGTTAACTTATTTCCAACCTCAACGATTGAAATCATTTTTTTTATTCATTATAGAAATAAAAGATTTCTGATGATAAATAATGTAATTAGATACATTCAAATGTTTTTCACAAATGATTAGTAAGTGTATAAGTTTTACCTCAAATAAAATCAATTCGATTGCTTACAAAGCATTAGATACAAAATATTTATTTCGTGAACTAAAACCAATAGAGCATATTAAAGCATCAAATATATGCTATTTCTGAAAGTTCAATGCATATTACATCTATTTATTGTTAGCAAATATAAAAAAAAATGAAAATTTAAGAATATACGGCGCAATTCATTAATGGAGAATCTGGCATCATTATCCAAAAGCGAATCCTCCCACTGTCAGTGGAGTGACCCGCGATCACTGGTAGAGACTCGTTACATCTGACATCAAGGTTTTAACTTGATCACAAATTAATTATCTAGATGATACATGTTGACGCATCCGCACCAGAGAGATAAACCAACATTTCGAAATTGAACTAACTACAGAATACCGGATTTCGATGCAGAGAGTAAATTAATGAATCCATTCAACATGCATAATGCCTCATTATTAATTAATTGCTCCCCTTGAGAAGCAATCAAATCAAAGAGGAAATTACTCGCATTAATTAAATTGAAAGTGAAAAACAATAAATAATTTACTAAATAATAATTAATATTTTTCACCAAAGATAAAGCAGACATTTACATGCAAACTTAATTTTATTTTATAAATATATCGGTAATTGGGAAACTTACATTCTGAAATTAATCAATCATATTTGCTTAATAGCAGCAACTTAACTTTAAAAATGGGATTTTTTTTAAAAAAACAATGAAATTTGTTAAACGGGAAAGAATTATTCAAAGGTAAATAAATTGAATTTGTATTGTTACCTTAAGCAATAATATCACAATTAATCATTGTTTCTTTCTCGCATTTACTCTCAGTTTAAATTTTTACAGAAAGAGAAAATGACTGACTCTGATAAAATTGTTTGTGTTTCCTTATATTAATGACACAAAACATAAAGGAGAAAAATATTTATTTTTTTATTTTGAGCAATTCAAATGCAAGAGAGTTTTATTGATATAAAATATTATACTTGTAGTTAGCATTAATATTCAATTGATAATAACATTATAGAACTTTATAAGTTAGGTTTTTAAAAAAGTTGTTATTATTATTTAAATAAAGTGCATTAATCTTTTAATTTTGTCTCATAATAATAACAATTGAATTTAAAAAGATATAACTTAAATGAGTTATTAAATATTGGTGAATGGGTAAGCTCATCACATAAAGAATTTTTTTTTTATAATGATGTATGAACTATTAGGTTACATTTTAATGCAATTGCTTCATTTACACACACACACACACACACACACACACACACACACACACACACACACACACACACACACACACACACACACACACACACATATATATATATATATATATATATATATATATATATATATATATATATATATATATATATATATATATATATATATAAGAATAGCTTTTGAGTAATAAATTAAACTCTCTTTACCTTCTTACTTTTACGCCTGTATCTATTTACCTATAACATTTTCTTAGCAGTGGTAGATACGTAACCGGCTAAAAGGATGACTCCCAACCATATGGCTGGATGGCTGGAAAGGGACTTAAAAGCGATGGAGGTTCATTGCACGGAATAGAGATGGGTGGAAAAAACACGGAGCAATAATCTAGGACGGCAACAAGCTGCAGCAACAGCGAAGAAGAGGATATATATTCATGAATGATTTATAAACGGATTTTTAAATTTCACATATCAGAGCTTTTACTTATATTTGATATAATATATTTTAATACAGTAAAGAAAAAACTTCCTTTTGAATATTAAACCGAAGTTCTTAATAGTCAGTAAATGTAATTTAATACTTTTAACATTTTATTTTTATTGAAGAACATTTTCATAAAATTTGAAATTACTAGATAATTTTTTAATAAATTCCAACATCTATCAAATTTGACATCTTTTTATCTTTGCTCATGTTCTTTTTTTCCCTCCACTTTAATTTTATATCTTTAATACATAATTGCTTGTATCTCCAGATAGAGAAAAGTAAATATTTTACTTGCAAAAATATCTAGTCTGTAATTATAGAAAAAATTCTCTTCTTGAACTGGATATTCCACTTGTGAAACGTGACTGGAAATTTAAATTCAATAAATTTAATCTGCTATTTATTTACCTGGCATTTACTTGACTCAAAGGTATTTAGGTGTTATACCTTTGAATAGCAGGAGACACGCGTATATATTAGATTATAGATAGAATAAACAGTGAGAAATAACTGAAAATATTTTGTAAAAATGTGAATAATATTTATTCTTTGAAAATTTTAAACCCGCTAATATAAGATATTGAAGAATGCTGAATTTTCTATTGTTTTTTTTAACTTTTACACTAGAATGTTGTGAATTATATCAAAAATGATAAATATGATACATGTCTTGAGAAAGAAAGTAACCTTACAAGTAACTACTTTAAATCTATGTAACTAATATTGAATGCAAATTTAATAATAAAAAATATTTTACGGATTTTTGTGCATACGATATTTTTTAAAAATAAATTTTCGCTTAAAAATTTTTCAGCCATGCTCTTCGTGACATGCTTTTGGCATACTTCAATATTGGAACAGTAATTCAAAAATGGCTCTGAAATACATAAAATTGCGAAAAAGAAACATTAGTTTTGATTGAAAATAAGTTTGATACATGTCAATTTCTGACACATTCCAAATAACACAAGCCAATTTGTGTTATATTTATAATACGAATATTTATTGTACGATATATTACAAGAAACAGTTTTGCAGTCTTATATAACATACAATATTATGCAAATTTTAACTGATAGTTAATGTTTAAGTAATGAAACAAAATCATCAATGTTTTTTTGCTTCAAGCTACCAACGTATACACTTCTACGTTTCAAAATTGTATCTATTAGGTATTGAAAATATGATGAAATAAAGTATTTTTCTTAACATTAAAATATTAAATTAATTTATAGCATAAAATGAATAAGACATTTTACCATTTTATTATTATGCTTTCTTCAAACAAATGAGAATTATTATTTCTGCAGATTTTTATTAAACTGAAAATATTTGCTGTAAAATATTTTTATTAATAACACAAATGCGAAAAATATGTAAAAAATGCTTTTTAATAAGTCTAAGATACCTTGCAAGATAGATTTCTTAGAAAATAGTTAAGCGTAGAAATAATTGCAAAATGTATAGTCTAAGCACAATTTCAAAATTTTAATAACATGGTAGTATGAGGGCCATTAGGTGGCCGCACTTCTATTTAAATAAGCAGAGGATATACAAAATTTTTTTAAGGAAACATAATAATTTTCTCATTATAATACACTTTGAGATACATTTGCTGAGAAAAAGAGTGTTAAATGAGACGTACCCGGATTCCAGGCATATTTTCGAGATGAAAAAGAACCCGAGAGAGCAGTATTCCTACGGTAATGAAATATTCATAATGTTAAGAGAGATTCCAAAAAAATGAAATAAAAAGTGGCAGAGCAAAAAAAAAAAAAAAAATTATGACGGTCTTAGCCATTTTTTTTCTTGTTATTTGTTGCAGTGGGATAAAATATGTTCAAACGTTATTTACGTAAAACGCTTCTAATTTTTATACATTTTTTTCCCACCGCCATTCCTCGAATTGCTATTATTTTTTTTCAACCCCATCACTACATTCCGAGAGCTTTCCTGCAATAATGGTGTGCGTGCAACCGTGTAATGTAAAATAAACTTTTCATTTAAAGAAAAAACCTTAATAGTGTCCACGAAACATGGGAGACAGCATGGAAGATAAGAGCGGGCGTGCTTTAGTTTCTGTTATAGTGGAATGAAAGTTTGTTTTAATAAATCACATTAATAAGGATGTCATACGCAACGCTTTTGTTACATGTGTGCTGCCATTTCCTGCAAAAGTAATCAACTTTCAAGTAAAATGCGCTCGTTAATATTTAGCAACATTTGCGTGAAGAAGTTTTATGTGTTTATGCACATTTATTTATTTTTTTGTATCAACTTCTTACCATTGTTGCATTTTATTCCTCATTCAACTCCAATTAAGAATACTAAAAGTAATTGGATTAGTAAATGCATTGTAAAGTTTTAAATGAGCTCTCTTATTATTATTTAAATCTTTCTTGCTGTTTTTTTTAGTTATTTAAATAATATGGTCTTCAATTAAGGAAGAACGCAAAGCTTAGTTCGTTTTAAAATGTATGGATTTTTATTACTCTAAAAATGATTTCTTTTCAATTTTTATGACTGAATTTAAAAATAAGGTTTTTCAAGCAGGACAAAATATACTATTTATGTAAGTGGTTTATTAAATCTCTTACATAAATAGTATATTTTGTCATAAGTATTTAAATATTTAAGACTACCAAATCGTAGACTGAAGATATACTTACAAAGTTTATTTCTCAAAAAATTCAAGAAAAGTTTAACAATTCACATTCTTTTGATTCTTATGTGGTTTTTAATATATATTTAATGTTTTCATTAAAAACATTAAATATATATTAAAATCCACATAAAATGATATTTTTCACAAACCATAGTTGTCTTTTTGATAAAGTTCTAATAATCTATGATAAATATTATTACACAGTATAGGATCCATTATCCGGCTTCCGAAATACCGGAATGTTCCGAAAACCGGTATTTTTAGGCTGTATTTTTTTCCTTTTTTTCTTAAATATTTATTTCCGACTGAAATCTTTGTTCTTTTTATTTTTCAGCCCGTCCTATTGTAAGACATATAATTCTACATATATATATATATATATATATATATATATATATATATATATATATATATATATATATATATATATATATATATATATATATATATATATATATATATATATATATATATATATATATATATATATATATATATATATATATATATATATATATATATATATATATATATATATATATATATATATATAAGTAGAATTGTATATGCGTGTGGGTGTTTTTCATTAAAAACATTAAATATATATATTATTTTTTCTCCCACAAATTATTTCATGGTTGGACAAGGGGTGTCGTGATTTTTTGCAAATGGTTATGGAAATTTTCGGCAGCGATCCGAAAAACGGAAATTTCCAATAACCTGAATATGCTTGGTCTCGAGGTTGCCGGATAATGCATCCTATTGTGTATAACATAGAAAATGAAAGAAATCAAAGTATATACTCCAATAAAATAGCATGAAAAATAGTATTTAATCTTAAAATTAATAATTACGAAAATATCTCTATCTGTAATAAGATGAAAATACTGTAAGAATTTATAATAAGGACAATTTTTCCACAGAATATCATCGTGCTGAATAAAAATGGAATATCCTATATTAAATAAATACTAATTAATGGTACAATTTGATATTTTGTTGTTAAAAAATGCAACAAATGTGTGAACAAATCAACGTATAATGATATTGCATTCTTGAACATTTTATCATGCAATAGCATGCGTTCGTCTGTCCCAAAGTAAATTACTGAGATTATTTAGTACCAAACGTATTATACGTAATCTTATATATTAAGTATCTTAAGTATTTTTATATTACGTAATCTTAAGTATTTTTTCCTTTTTGTTGCAGTGGCATCATCATCAATACTTTAGTAACGAATAACGAACGGCTAAATATAATTTTATTACAAAAGTGAGAAAAGAATCATGTTTGTTTTTATTTGCTTAAGGGTTAAACACTAAAAAAATAACAAATAATTGTCCATATTTACACACAATGTACGTGAGTAAGCTTTCTCTTTGAGACAAATTATATTTCTGTTCGAAAAATATGTATTATAAACATTTAAAATTCTTATATATCCTAACTAAATTAATGGCTAAAAATTGACTTAATGGAGATCAACATTTAGTCAAATAATTCTACAAATCATGTATCAAACTTGTGACGTATTATAAGGAAGAAACATTTCTGACTATATTATTTTGATGGGCTTATGATACAGGAAACATATTTCCACTTATCAATCACAATAGTACTTATAATGTTTTTTTTTGTTTTTAAACTATTCTAATAATTAATCTAGTGTAATTTTCATAGACAATGAGCTGTGATGCGGAATGTGAAAAAAGTTAGTTTTAAACAAAACATCAAGGTAATATTTAGTATTAATATTCTTTTTGAATGATGTTTCATAATTGTAATTACAAAATGTTTCATCATGGACACACATTTTTGACAACTAAGGAAAAACGTTTCCATGGAAAAAATATTTTGAACTATGTTAATTTAGGACATCTTTAATGTATTACTTCAGAAATTCATTATTTATATTCAAGTACTCAATAAATAAAGAATATTTCAGCTTATGTAAATGCAATTGTCCATAGAAGATATCTTATGAAATAATCAAAAATTGTATTAAGTAAACTTTTTGGCACTTGTAAGAGCTTCTTCTCGGCAACATGAAAATATATTTTTTCAATACACATGGTTGTGAAAACCCTAAATATCATTGTATATTTTAAGTAGATTGTGATGAAAATTAGGAGTATGTTTAATGATATCAGTTCAATAGATTTGTGATTCAGTAAACAGTAGGCAGTAAGCAAATGCACCCAGTATCCAGGAACAAAACAAAACTAGGTGATGTGAACGTACGGGCACTTTGCGCAGTATAAAATAATAGTAAAAGAAAGAATGGCGGTGCAATCAAAGATACTTGTTGCCTCCGTGGCAATAAATGTAATTGGGTAAGGAACAACCTACACGACTTCATGTTAAACATGCATGTCACAGCGCGCAGCATAACACCCTAATAAAAGGACGAGGTTCTGGGGGACAGTTCTCTTTTTTTCAGACCTTTTGATTATTGACTGATTCATGGGAAGAGTCTAGCTTTTAAATAAACGTGGAAAGTGACGCATACGCGTAGGGTTGCATGATTGGCTTGTATGGTTTGTTCCGCTTTCGAGCCAAGAGGCATCTAGATGATTGACCAGAACATTAGTAAGGCAGAGTGATAACCCGTCTGTTCGGAACTCGGCTACAGGAATGGCTCTGTGTTCCGGGCCACACGGGGGCGGTCTTGCTGCGATGGGCTTAATACGCAGTGGACATCAATAGCCTTACACTCACTATGCGAGTAGGCTGTCCGCCTGCGGCGTCGAAATCACAATGCCTAGCTTTGCTGGATAGTTATGTAATTAACAATAACATAAAAGAAAGAAATTCGGCACAATTAAATATATTCGCTATCCCGGTACAAGTAAATTGTTTCGTAAAATATGGTTAAGAAATAACCTGGACTACTTCACTCTAAACACGTGCAATCATTGTGCGCAACAGGAGACCATAATAAAAGAATCGGCGGTGGCTCCATTTAAGATAAAAGTATTATATTAATAATATATATAGAAAATGTAAATGATAACAAATTATTTCGTGAAGTGTGGCAAAGAAATTATCTGTATGCCTTAAAGTTTACAAGAATGTACAAGTAGCTGGAAGCGGGTTTTAATGTGACCAAAGAAGTAAAGGATTTACATGTAACAAAAGTATCATTTCAGGTGCTTGAAAAGCTTTCTAAAACATCAGAAACTATTAGAAACATTCATGACAGATTCTTCTAGAAAATATTTGCAAAGAATAGCTGATATATCGCTCTGCATGTGAAAAGAGATTAGTCAGCAAATGCCATTGTTCGAAAGAAGTAATTATTCCACAAATAACACTGCTCAGAAAATGTGTAAGCGACGGCAGAGACAATTGTCAAAGATTTCTTTATCCAGATACCTTCAGAAACGTGGTCTAATTATTTAGAGCGATGCAAGGAACATCAAACGGGATATTTCATTAATTTAATCCTGTAAAATATGCGGCAGTGATTAGTTTGAGTCCCACCAGGACCATAACAATACCCACCAGGAATTCTGAACTCTACTGAAGGAGGAGTGAGGACAAAACATGGTTTCATTCCAGTAACATCAGAGAAAAAGACAATTCGTTATCAGTGCAGTCTTTATGGTTAATAAGCGAACTGTTTTCTATTTTGGAAGGTTTTCTCTAACTGGAGATTACTGTCGTAAGAAGGGGACCATGTGCTGGTGTTCTGAGGGAACAATGGACCAGATTAATTTTTTTCTGGATAACAATGCATTACTTCCTGCTGTTCAGCAGTTTTTGAAAGAATAGATATCTCATGGATGAATAGCAAACGCATTCACCTGGGGATTAAAACCCATAAAACATGCATCAGGTTCTTTGAGGAGATGGTTTGCTATACGATTACATTATAAGAAAAATACCGAAAAAGTGAAACTGATGGATGACTGGACAATATTACCTGAAAAACAGATGAGCCATCTTGTTCTGAGTATAAATTGCCGTTGTGATGCAGCCGTGCAGTAAAATAAAGGCATATCCCACACTAAGAAACGCTTACATGTAGTTCTTCATCTTGGGCAGGCAAAAATGAGTAATGATACTGATTTTAAAAAAAAGTCCTTTTTGTTTTTAATTCCATTAAAAATAATGTTTCTCACTTCTTAAATTCATATCGCATAGATGATTTCTATTGAAGTTTTAGTAAGTTTTCAATACACAATGCTCTCGTTTTGAACACCAGTGTACTTATATATAAAACAATGAAAATATTTATAATACATAAATTAAGGTCTTGTAACATATAATATAAAGCAATAGTTCAAATTTTTTAATTTACCTGCATATATATAATATAACTGATTTAAAATTCTTTCAAAATTAAAAAAGATATAAACCATTAGACTTTACAAAATAATACAATAAATTCAGAACATTGATAGTCTTAGATATACGATTTCTATAATTATTTTATGTTAGTGAATATTAGAAAGAAATCAAATATGTATTTCACTTCTTAATATTCCAAAAAATATGTCATTAGAATAATGTCTCTTACAAAACACGAATGTTTCATCCGAAACTCATAAGCATTTCAATTGGGGCATAAATATTTGTATACATAAATTGTTATTTCCTGTCACGAGGCTCATCTTTCAAATACTAAATTCATAAACGGTTCTTGTTATATACATTACTTAAGTTTGTAAGAGATTTTACATGATTTCTCTATTTCATGTGCTTTCACATCAATGCCAAAAATTAAGGGAGTGGATCCTATGGGGGTGCCATCTATAAGTGCTATCAATAGAACTTAGAGAAGCTTAGAGCCAAGTCGTACTTTCACCTTCGTGGTGCTCTGGTTGAAATAAAAGACACACGTTACTGACATAAATTCGCCTAGCCAACAGATTGTTTGGCTTTTCCAAGTGTAATAAGAAACAACAACTTAATTTTCCTTCAATCATTATCAATTATTTGAATTCTCGGTAATCATGTGCTTGCGTATTATAGTTTTTCAGTCTTAACATAGTTTCTTCCAGCATATTTTTGAAGATTAAAAACATAATTTCTTTTTAGTAAGAAGTATAAAAAAGGACAAAGTGTAAACACTGTAATTCATCAAATGATACAAATCATAGTTAATATACAGGATTATCAGAATTCAAATGCTTCTACTCATGAATTTCAAAATACCAATAACATTTGATATTTTTTACTTTTTCAAAAACGGGTATGTAAAAGAATATAATTATGTAAAAAATAGAAAATAGAAATGCAAAACATGAAAAAGAAACGCGTTCAAAATTTATTTAACTATTTCCCTTTAAAAATTAAAACAAAATCTTAAAAAAAAACGTTTTCCTGATTAAGCATATTTTTTAATGAATTTCTATTATAAAAGATAATTTTACATTTGTTTTAAAAGTATTACATTGTTTTGGCATTTAAGTTCCCGTCGTTTTTTCTAAATCTGAAATCTATATGAAATTAAATACTTTTGACAAGAAGTTGTACATCATTCGAAAGAGAATACATTGTTCTAGCTAAATATGTATCTTCGTTGTTACAAAGATTCATTTTATTGTTATCAACAGATCATCAATATAAAAAGTCAAGTTGAGAAGAATGATCATTTTTAACACCTCGTTTCTTTGCCTTTAATCAAGGCACCGTTTTTCATCGCCAATAATGTTTTGGTAAAGAAATCATTCCTTGTGTCCATGGGTTACAGGGCGATGAGCAAGCAAATCAGCAGAGATTGTGGCTCGTTGATTTTTCTTAATGACGCTTGAAGTGTCAAGCACTCATGATCCATCCTTCCAATTTTCGTTTAACGAGTGAAGATGCTTCTCTACAGTAGTGTGGGAACAATACATTGTCTCTGCCAGTTCCCTTGTTGTTTAACGTGTATTTTCATGCAAAAAGTGGTCCAATCGCTGTTCATTCAACTCTACTGGAGGCCAGGAAGGATAATCCAGAACGAGGTGCCACTTAGAGGTCAAAAAGTCCTTTTTTAAACTTTTCGTACCAATTATGGTCGGTGTTTTTTATCCATAGAACTCACTCCATACGCAGAACAAATATTGATAGCAGCTTGGGGGGCCTTAGAGCATTGATTGAATGAAAAAAGAAGGTGTCAAAAATGCGCATTTTTCTCAACTTGACGTTCCATGTTAATGATCTGTAAATGACTAGAAAATGTATCTTAGTAACAACGAAATATATATTTAGGTGGAACAATAAATTCTCTTTCGATTAATATACAACTTCGTGCTATAAGTATTTAACGTCATAAAAATTTTTCCTATTTGAAAAAGAAACGGAGGAACATAGTTGCCAACACATTGGTTAAAAGGAAATGCTTATGAAACCTGAATATTAATGCAAACCATAAGCTGATTATTGAAATAAAATATCAGGAAATAGTAAATAATTTTACCCATGATATTTAGTTTGCTTATTTAAAGTTGCTTAAAAATCAGAAAATAATTTAATTCAGAAATTAATTTATCATTCCATGTTGGGGTCTTTCTAAATTTAATTTATCATATTTTTAAATGTGAAATAAAATTTATAATATAAAAATACTTCAATAAAAATATCAGAGTAAAATCACTTAGGTTCCTGTAAATACAATTCAATCACTGGAGCATAACTAATATCTTTAAATTCCCTACAAAACTTCAAGAAAAATTTGTATTTTTAAGATTTTTTTTATCAGAATTAATTATTTTATCTTTTATTATTTTCTTTTAAATTAGCTTCCGATTAACTCTCTCATATTTCTGTGACAGTATCTTGATACGTAAAGAAAAACTTATCTCATGCTTCTGAACACTTTAAATGAAAAGACAATAGCAGAAGTTTAATTAATTTCGCTCCCTGTTTCTTTGGAGCAAATAAACTCAGAACATTAACATAAATGATGAGGAAAAAGCAAAATAAAATGCTAAAAATTGTCTTAAGAAGCAATAATCCTTCATTTTAAATGATATTTTGAATGAGAAAGAAGGAGCCATCATACAAACAAGATTAATTGTTTTCATTAAAAGGCCGTCATTAATTCGATGGCAAATGTAATTAAGGATCAAAAAGAAATCAGTATACTTCAAATGGAATTCTGTGGAAAAAAAAGAATTGTATTTGAATCCGTCAATTAATTTTCAAACCATTATAAATGAAAAGATAGTTTCAATTTTATTTTTTTAGAAATCTAAAAATGATATTCACATTTATGAACTTATTTCTTTAACAGTAACATTTGATATACATTTTTAGAAATTGAGTAAAGTCCTTAATATTCAGGTTAATGAACAATAAAGATAATTTTGGTGATTCAAGAAGGTTTAATGAGAAAATTCTTAAAGAATAATAATAAAAATAATAGCAAATCCGATTAAGAATTCTTTTTTTAAATAGCTATAATTAATGAGATTTAAATATTAGAATAATTAAATTAGAATATAAAACTATATTAAACATATAAATTATTATATAAATTTAATGCATGTAGTTGAATATTCTGGTTAAGAACAGGTAAATAAGAAACTTTTCTCATCACTATTCACATACAAACTAGCACATCAATCCTTTCACAAAATTGCAGATAAGGTCAATCATTAAAAGAACTGAAACAGATTTGGAATATATATATACATACATATATATATATATATATATATATATATATATATATATATATATATATATATATATATATATATATATATATATATATATATATATATATATATATATATATATATATATAATATTATATTATATCTACATGTGTCTGTATTTAATGTTTGTTTCTGTATTTAACATAAGCATAAATGTTTCTGTGAAAATAGATGTGGAATATTTTGATTGATTTCGCATCCGTAATAATTATATCTTTTTATTCACGAAATGCTGAAATAGAAATGACAAAATATAATGCAAATATTTACAAAAATAAAGATAATGAAATATATATTAATAAAATATAAAAAATAACTATAAGTTATATAAAATTATGCACATTTTTTAAATTTGCAGTAATCTTTTCTAGTTATCAATATATACTTAGGTTAAATTATTATTCAATATTATGATTATATTATAGTTTTATTTTCTTATTTCATTGTAAGAATAAAGTTATGTACGACCTATTTGCATAAATAGTCTATGAAAAAAGGGAAAATTTATATTGGTGAAGATTGCTATATTGATAAAATTACTGGTAATCTCTCTCTCTCTCTTTATAGTCTTGATTAATTTGACTGGGTAATTGCAATGCAAAAAGCAATTCAAATAAAAAGTCTATAATTTTTAATAAATAATAAATTTTTAAATGCTAAATAGACTCTTGTTATATAACTTATTTTTCTCACAATATTTGTGTGGCATTAGCATTTTTTTATTTTAAAAAAGAACAAGTTGAATCCACAAATATGTTTTAGCTATCCCGTAATATAAAAAAACATTCTTTGCTAAATAATTCAAATTTAAATAATTTCATTTCATAACTAACTTGAACTGTGAAAACTAGTATGATTCTAGAACTAAAATCTATAAATAAACCTAATTTTTAAAAAACATTTGGGTTTATGTCAATATTATATATATATATATATATATATATATATATATATATATATATATATATATATATATATATATATATATATATATATATATATATATATATATATATATATATATATATATATATATATATATATATATATATATATATATATATATATATATATATATATATATATATATACATATATAAAATATTTTTTTCAAAAATTTATAAAATATTTATAGATTTCATATAAAGTAATATAAATTAAAAAAACGTATATGAAATACCGTAGTAAAAATGTGTAAAATTGTTTTTCTTAAAAAAAAAGCAAAGTTTTTTAAAAATTTAAAATTATTATTTTCTGGAAAAATTTACATTACTAAAAAGAATGGCTATTGACATTTAAGTATAACAATTTTTGAGTTATTAAATTTTTAATAAAGGAAAAATAAAATGTGAGAGTTTGCGGCAAAATTAATAAATGTAAACGTTGATTTTATGCCCTAAAATTTATTAACATTTAAAGAGAATAAAAAAATTAATTATAAATTAAGTAACTTTATCAATATTGTAATATTTTTGAAAATAAATGTGCAGAAATATGAAAACAACTTATTAAATTAAAATGAAGGAAAGATTCAATCATTAAACGGAAATAAGTATTTCGAAAAGGAAATTTTCCTTTATAATGAAATTTAAGAATGTAAATTTCATGCTATACTAAGAGCTGGGCTGAAATTGAAATTTATATAAGCATATTCTTATACACCCACGTAAATTAAATTTATCTTATTTCAGATCATATATTTTAGTCCTACAACTTTCCTTAAAAGTTTTCTTCAAATAAAATCAAATTAAAAAAAAATTTATTACGTATTTTTAAACTATTTTTTTCTCGAATTTTTAAATTTATTTCACTATTTTTTCAAATATTTATTTATATGAGGAACCAAGCATTTTTTTAAAATTTTATTTATTTACTGTATCAAAAAATAAATTTATATCTTAAGAATAAATGCTACTTTTAAAATACTTAAAATCAAGAAACTCGAATTAAGTTATTTGTAAAAGAGTGCAGAAATATTTATTTTGTAATATAATTTCATATAAAAGATCACAAAATTAAAAATATTAACTCTTACATTCATCAATAATTTTATAGGATTTGATGAATATCAGCAGTAACAATTGAAATCTTTCATCACGTTTCATCAACTATTTGATTAAGAAAATATCCAGTTCCGGTATTCTGATTATTGTGGTTATAATTTATGGAGATTTTTAGAAAAAAATTGTCAATATAAATTTTGGATAGATATGCAGGGATAATTTTTTTAACTTATTCTTCCGTCAACTGAAATTAAGTACAGGAAAAAATTTTCTTATTTTTAAATCTGATATTTTATTTTAAACTATAACTCATTTTTAAAGTTTATAAAATTTATTTTAACATAATTTGTTACAAATATATTATATTTAAAAATGTCTATGCCTAATATTTCTATTGGCATTACTACTTTATTATCTTTACAGTTAGTACGGATAAAATCTGTTATCAATGAAATGTAGTATACGACAGAATATAAAATTTCCAAATTATTGAAAAATTCCCAATAAATAATTCAATTCGTATGTTTTGTCTTCAAATGTACGTCTAATCCTCTGATTGGTTTCCTCCGTGTCATGCAGATTTTAAAGGATTTTAAATTTTATGTAATTAAATAATATAATTAGTTTCGCGATTTGCCCCAGAGAAATTTCACGTAATATAAGTTTCTAAAGGACATAAACATATTTTATGCTTATTTCTTTTATAGTTTAAAGTTAGGAAGAAATGGGATGTATTTAAATATTACTCTTCTTTATATAAAATTAAGAAGCAGATTTTTGGGAAATTAAACATGATCCTTCGTAATTTTAAGATTATAATAAAATGCTTAATATAATATTCCCCATTTTTTATATTCTTAAACATAATTATTTTTTATTTCATATGAAATATAGATTTATATTCTTTACTTAAACATAAATTTGTTCTTTGATTATTAGAAATCAATTTAAATTTACGGGTCATTGATCGTTATTTACAGTGCTTCCATTTTCATATCTAGACAAGTTAATTTTATTATTCAAATATATAAAATTTCATTATATTTTAATGCACAGTAGTATTTATTTTTATTTTTAAGCTGCAAAATTTAAAATTATTCATTATTTATCACTTAATTAAATACGTTTTATATATATATATGTATTTATATAACAATTTCTATAAGCATTTTCACAAAAAACGGTTAGCAAACCCTAGTTAATAAATGTTTTATTTGTTGAAATACTTTTTTAGAAATTTGATTATATGATTTCTATTTATTAATAGCTAACAATATTTTCATAAATTATAAAAATATTGTCTAATAATATTTTATATAATGAATGTAAATACATTATAGTATTATATTTGTATTAATTTATGTTAATATATTAGCTTACAATATTTTTATAATAACCGAAACTCGTTCACACGTTCAATATATTTTTTAACAAAAATAAATCGCTTACGTAAAAATAACAAAAATGTGTATAAATCAAGACTTCAATATCATTACTAGTTTAAAAGCTGAAAGATTTTTTTATTTTGTAAGATTTAAGCTATTGATTTTCTCAATCACGTCTAAATTATTTTATTTATTTAAGTCAAAAGTTAAAATGTATAACAAATTGACTTCAATGTTTCCTCATAATGAAAATGATGCTTTTATTGATTCTTTTTGTTCCGGCCCAAAGTAACAGAGTTTGCTTTGCATGTTAACTTCAATTTATATTTTTTACTTAATTACCATTAAACGATCTTATCTTGAAAACTGGTAGTAAAAAAATTAATATGGCAACAAAGTTCATCCAGAAGAAAACTTGAGCAGTGTAATTCAAAATAGGAATCGTTGATTTCATGAAAGAGCAGCATCCCTCTAATCGTTATGCCAAGTTATATAACGATGGAGCCAACTCATTTGGGACATTATTTGAAAAGTAATTAACGTATTAAGGCGTTATTATCAATTCTCGCCAGGAGTATTGCCGTCGTAATGTCTCAAAATAACGATCGAGCCTAATTACCCGATCCATACTTGTATTTAGTTGCGGTACTCTGGCAACGGCATGAATGTGAATATGTTTTCATTAATAGACGATCAAGAAAAGAGAAAAGAATAAATATTGGCTAAAGAAGATTAGAACAGCGAATAGCAGTTTTTATTTAAAATATTCTTTAAAAAAAAAAAAAAAAAACAGAGTATAATATATATTTTTTTTATTTTAAGTAATTTCAAAAGTGATTTTGATAACTTTTCCATGTTTAATTTGCAGTTGAAGGTACAAAAGATACAGTAGGAAGCAATAAGAGGATTGAATTTATTATCGTTTGCTTACTATGTCGTTTTGGAATGAAATATTACCTATTTTATTGCATTTACGTATTAATGTTTCTTCTTACTTGCAACTTTACGTATCATAAGAACTCAATAATTTTTATTTTTGCCAAATATGAATTTTCGAAAATGTTTTAAAAAATATTTTTCTTTTCCATAGAATTTGTATTCAGTTTTTAATTCAGCATAAGTACTATGATTAATTTTTCTAAGATTCTCATGGCAATGTTGTTACTTTTAATCAGCATTGCATAATACATTTACATAATGTCTCTCGGAGATAAATTCTTTAATTTATGTAAAACATGATATGTGTTTACTATTTTTAAACTAATAATTAGCATTCAAAGGAAACTATGAAATATAGACACGTATGTCAAGTACACATATATAAAAGACTATTTTGGTTTACCTCTGATAAAATCATTGGAATTGATAGAAGAACGCATTTTAAACAGATGCATAGAAAATCTAATAACATCCAAAGTCAATTTAATCGTATATCTTTCACAACACCAACTTATTAGACTGCCTAATGTGTAATTTTATGAATAATTATTATTCAGAAAGTGAAACTTAATTTTAAAATTCAATTTTAATGTTTCTAATGCCGCTTTTTCCAAGTTACGCTGTTAATGATTTTTAAAGTTAATTTATTCATTTGAAATTGTTAAAGATTTTAAAAGTTATCTTAATTACTTTAAATAGTGAAATATTCATATGTAAATGCTTTGTAAAATTTAATATAAGTTTAAAATTCATTGCGTTTTTAAATTAGAAATCTTAACTAAATATGAAAGAGTTCCTTTAAAACTGGCGTGTAATTTAATTGGCTATGATCTTTCTTTCCGTTTTCCAATTAAGAAGAATCAGTTGTTTCAAATTATTATTGCAGATAGAATTTACATAATTCATGATTTTTTTTTCATGAAGTAGTTATTTTTACGTTTAAAGATATTTCTATTAGTATTAAGTTTTTAAAATAAAGATGTGAGGGAAATCAAATGGAATAGAAAATTTATTGAGAAAAATGAAAGTCCAAAAGTGTGGCCAAACACATAATTTTGGAAAGTAACAAAATGTAAAGAGCAAATATCTTTCACGAATCCTGGTAACATTTTAATACAAAATGTAAATTAATTTTACACATATTAAATAATATAAATCAATACTTAAAGGTGATTTCTATTCTAAAAACAATTCTTTTAATAAAACCATTTAATATATGTAGTATATTAAAACAAACTAAAACTGAAAATTTACTGGCCATTACAATTGCTACACCAGGAAGAAATGCAGATAACAAAATGGTATTTATCGGACAAATATATTATACTAGAAATAACAAGTGATTAAATTTTCAAAAAATTTAGCTGGATAGATCCTGAGAAATCAGTACTCAGAACAACCACCTCTGGCAGTAATAACAACAGTTATACGACTGGGCATAAAGTCAAACAGAGATTGGATTGCATGTACAGGTACACATGCCCATGCAGCTTCAGCACGATGCCACAGTTAATCAAAGGTAGAGATTGTCGTTTGGTGACGAGACAGTCGCTCGGCAACCATTGACGTTTTCAGTTGGTGAAAGATCTGGAAAACATGATGGCCAGGGCAACAGCCGAACATGTTCCGTATCAAAAATGGTCCATAAAATACCGGCAACATGCGGTCGCGCATTATCCTTCTGAAACGTAAGGTTTTGCAGCGCTCGGATAAAGGGTACAGCCACGGGACGTAACACACCAGAAATGTAACGTGCACTGTTCAAAGCACCGTCAATGGAAGCAAAAGGTGACCGAGACATGTATCCAATGGCACCCCATACCATCACGCCAGGTGATGGGCCAGTATGACGATTACGAATACACACTGCCAGCGTGCGTTCACCACGTTGCCGCCAAACACGGATGCGACCATCATGATGCTGTACACCGAACCTGGATTCCTCTGAAAACATGACGTCTCGCTATTCGTGTGCCCAGGTTCGTCGTTGATCGCACCATTGAAGGCGCTCTTGTTTATGACGCAGCGTCAAGGGAAGCCGCAGCCATGGTCTCAGAGCTGAGAGTCCATGCTGCTGCAAAAGTCGTCGAACTGTTCGTGCAGACACTTGTTGTCTTCCAAACGACCCCGTTTCTGGACTCACGGCTCGTGACGTGGTTTTCACGATCCATTACGGTCATGAGGATAATATGCCTGTCTTCTCGGCTGCTAGTGATAGGTGGCCGTTGAGATCCCGCATGGCGTTCCATATTACCGTCCTGAATCCATCGATTCCATATTCTGCTAACAGTCATTGGATCTCGAGCGACGCGAGCAGCAATACTGTAATAAGATAAACAGCAATCTCGGTACGCTATAATTCGCCCTTTATCAAAGTCAGAAACATGCTAGTACGCATTTTTCCTTCTTACACGAGGCATCACAACAACTTTTAACCAGGCAACAACGTTCAAATTCAATTTGTGTATGAGGAACCGGCTGAACAATTTCCTCATTTAAACACAATATAGGTGTCGCTACTGGCGCCTGCTTTGTCTGAATGCGCTGAAAAACTAATAATTTGCATATCACAGCACCTTCTTCCTTTCGTATAAATTTCACGTCTGTAGCAAGTCGCCTTCTTGGTGTAGCAATTTTAATGTCCACTAGTGTATTTTATTTCCTTAGACAAGTTGTGCAGAAATTTTTATGCCTGAATACATTATAGATTGGAAATTCATATTTTAAAAAAATATTAACTTTATTTTTAATTTTACTTCTTAGAAGTGTTAATTTATTGAATAATATTATTGAATATATCTACCTATTTATCTATTATCTATCTATATACATACACACACATATATATATATATATATATGTATATATATATATGTATGTATGCATGTATGAATGTATGTAGGTCTGGCACTAATGCTGTATAATCCAGTATTCCAAATACAGAATTTTATGCATAATTTTCCTAGATCTCCATATCTATGATGTAATAAAAACCAAGTTGCCAGATACATATGAAAATCCGAAAAAATCACCAAATTTCAGAATTTGTCATCCTATATATATATATATATATATATATATATATATATATATATATATGTATATATATATATATTTACATATGTATATATTTATATATGTATATATTATTTCATATATTCCTTGTTTCTCATCTTCTTATCTATGCGAATTGAATCGATATCAAGAAAGTTTGAATTATTCAAATGAGTTTAATTTGCAGCTTATTTATGTTTGAAGAATAATTTTCTTTGATGTCACGCAAAAATTTCAAATTCAATTTATTTTTTATTTAAATTGCTTTTGAGGAAAATAATCATATCTAAAAAAATGTTTTTATACTGTAATGCAAATGATTGTACAGTAAAATAAAGTAGCAAATTTATATTTCCCGTGAGATGCACCAAGGTCTAATGGATGAATTGCAAATTGTCATTGCGTGCTAAAGTTTAAAAAAAAAATGAAATTTGTCATAAATTATCAAAAAGTGAAATGTTGTTAAAACAAATCGATTGGTAATGGTATAAGTGTTTAAATTATGCATTCAAATACATTAAGTCGGTGAGAAATTGTTAATGGTTACACTTTGTTTATTTATTTTTTGATGATAAATGTTTCAGGTAATTATGGCAAAGTTTTATTTTACATATGTAAATAGTTATTTTTGAAATTCAAAGAAGCTAATGTGATGATATATAGAGCATATTTAAGTGACACTGTAAAATTCAGAATTATTGAATTGATGCTGAACAAGCAAATAATTAAAACAAAAATAAAATTATTTCATGAAGTATTATTATAAATTAGTTATGTATAACTTTTATAAACAAAAAGCTTACTTAAATATTTGAAATAATGTAATATTTGCAATTGTGTTCTTACAATCAGATCTGCTACAGCTGTACAAAATTATAAAATTAAAATTTCAAGAGGTTTTAACAGAGCAGAATATTTAAAAAGCATATAACAGTCATAATTCTGAAATAAAAAGTATATAATTAATTATAACATTAAGTAAGCTTCATTTTCTATTTGTAATATCCTCTTTAATACAAAATGCATTTTTTAAATACAAAATTAAAATACAAAATCATAAATATTGAAAAATGGTAAACTGTTACTCAAAAATAATTAAGAAAATAACCATTTACATATGCAAATATATTTGTGATAGACAAGTTAATATGAGAATAATAAAAAATGAAAATATTAGTATAAATCGAAATTGTATTTAAGTTTCTCAATATATGCAAAAATAGTAAAGCATTATATTGTTGTGATTTCATTTAAATTGTTTTTTCCATTCATCAATATCTGAATTTTTATTCATAATTGCCAAATTTAGTTTAATTTCTGTAATTTTGAAATAAAAATTGATCCTATTTTAATTTCATATTGTCTCACTTCAATTGCCACTTTTTTTCTGTTTTAACTTATAAACTAAGAAGTTTGATTTAATTATTATTTTTAAAAATAAATTCGATTTAAGTTCTTTTACGAGATAATAATTATTTCGTAGCAAACTCTGTTAATTAATAATATAAATTATGTATATTTTTAATTATTTTATGTAGATTGCAAACGCAATAAATATAATGGGATTTTTTTTCAAAAATAAATAAATAACAATGACAAAAATATATGTATGTAAAATATGCACATTGTAGAAGATTTTAAATTTAAAGCATGCATATAAAAGCCAAACCATATATATTATATTTCAAATAATTTTCCTCAAGGTTACTTTATAAAAATCAATTGCTTTTAAGAAGTTTAATTTTAAACAGTTCTTCTAAAATTTACACTTGAATATCCCTTTTATTAAATAAATAATTTTCTGATAAAATAAAAAAAATCAAAATTATAAGTGTTCAACTTTAAGAAGAAAATCTCCACAAATTCAACTAAACAAAAAATATAATTCACATTAATGTATACAGCGCTTTATATTACAGAAAATATATTTTTACTAAATCAATACGTGAAAAAGTAAATGCTAAAAAAGTTTCTCCGTTGGATTAGTTTCCATAGTTTTAAATAAAAATTATTATATATGCAAAATTATCATAATGCCTGCATTAAATGTGTTATGGAGTATATCTGCATTTTATAAAATTTTAATTTTCTCGAAAGAAATTGCAGTTTATAAATTTTGTGTAAAACCTTTAGAAGAAATATTTCTCTTAAGTTTATGAGCAGGATTCTTATTGTTGCAATATTCCTTTTACAATTTTTTACAAAAAAATATTTGTTACATTTTTTGGACATGAATGAAACCATGAAAATTCGTTAGTGAATATAATTAGGTGACTAATTATAAAATATTTTAATTAGTATTGTATCAACTATCATATTTACATAAAGAATAATTTATTTTTTTATTTTTCTCAGGTATTTTTTTATTTTAATTTTTTTATTTATCTAAGAATAAAAAAATCAAAGTAATTTGTTTTTAAGATTAATATCGTAATTCAGTGGATTTTTTTCTAAAGTACCATAAAATATTTCTGAACACTACAACAGATTAAAATATTATTTTGTAGGTAATCAAATATATAAAAGAAATGGATGCCGCATAATACATGATGCTGAATTCTGAGTTTGGTGATTTTTTTTTTGCGGATTTTCTTATGTTTGTAGCAACCTAGTTTTGATTACGTCTTCGATAAGGAGACCTATAAGAATGATGCAAAAATTCTATTTTTGCAACACTAATATTCACGTCATCACGTATATCACAATGCGTCATCTTGGCAACATTTCTTCATCGAAAAAAAAACAAAATTCAAAATTTAGAATCCTTTATTATGCGGCATCTGCTCCTTTTAAAATTAAAACATTAATTTTAAAGAAATTTCTATTAGAAAAATTTTAATTAAATTCTTAAAATACTGGGTTTAAAATTAAATGAAAAAAGTTTTTACTTTGAAACTCTAAAAATTTCAAATACAAGTTGAAATTGTATGAAAACTACATTCCATTGACACTATGAGAAGGGGTATTTAATCCGTAAGAGGGAATATTAATTTAGAAAAAGGACGAAACTGAATAAAACAATTTTCTTTCATAAATCATATCCATTTATTTTTTCTTCCTACACAGGAGATTAAGCATCATGCATTTCCTTTGTCCATTTAATTCTTGCTGTTCTGAAGCTTTTTGTACGAACCAATAACATTTAAGAAGTATTCAGTGTTAATGATACAATAAAGTCATAAAATATTCCGATTTTTTTCTTATAAATTTTATCACAAGGAGAAGAGAAAGAAAATTGCTTGCGTGTTGTTTCTCTGGTGGTTAATATTTGATTATAAACGAAGAAAACACATAAGATCCCTTTATTAGCTGCAATGCCTGCTCTGCAAACACCTTTTAATATCTACACGCCATTTAATTAAATAGCTAAACCATCGTACTAAATGTCCTAATACGTTAAATCATTCTTACACAAGCCACTGGGAAATGAGCGAACTTCTATTGAATGTTTTTGTTTATGGAGCCAGCTTGGAGAAAATTAATTTTTAGCTCTCAGAAAGAGATGTCTGTATTTGAGGGGGAGACGGGGGGATAACTGGGGGATTTTTCTCCTTAATTGGCTTTGTTATTAATGTTTCAGGTAGAATTAAAAATATTTCCCATTGTAGTACACATACTAGTTTCTTTTGTATCAAGGGGGATTAAAGGTTATTCATGAGAAACGAAAAGAAATGGTAGCTAGGAACAATATGCTTATTAAATGGTATTTTATAAAATATGATTATGATTAATTCTTTGAATGGATTTAACTAATAATACATAATAATATTGAATTTTCTCTGTTTTTAATTAGATAGTAAATACATTGTCATTAATAATAATAATCAATTTTATGTCATGTGTGTTACAAAATATTGTTTTTATTAAATTGTTGTAATATGTAACTAAAACATTTTCAAAGTAAGTAAATTTACATGTAATTAGAAAAACTTAAATCTGCCAATATTGTTTAAGCAAAGAAATTAACATTAATTTTACTTAGATCACTAAAACAGTGTGAGGTCAGATTAATATATATTGAACTTAAACTACATTATCGTTTAATAAATGTTAAACGCAAATAATTATATTCAAGATTGCTTCACTTGTGGCATAATTTGATATTTTAAATTGAATTGTCATAATTCATTTCTAGTTTATAAATTTAAGCCATTTATTGCAACAAAAATAATAGCTTAGAAACGTAGGCCAAATCACTCAAGTCTGACTTGGTGTGATCAACAATTGAGTTGCTATATTCCTCTCCATGCCACATCACACCAAAGGAGGAACTTCAAATCTTGAGTAACGTTTTATGCTCAATGGTTCTTCCAGTTCAAGGGTCTATGGCGTGGCTGTGTAAAAATATTACCGATACGCAGAGATGAACATCACATATTTCATTATGAATCTGTCGCAGTTGCTTAGCTTAATATGATTACACAATGAAGTGTAAGTGGCCGTGGTGACCTAAGGGGTCAGGTATCAGGCTTCAGTCCTGAAAGGAGGGGTTTAATTTCTAATGCCACCAAAGACCCACCAAGTACATGGGACATACGTACTTGTTAAATGTGTGGAAGTGAAAGTCCCGAGGTAGGTCTTTCAGCAGTTACCATAAGTATAATCGTCTGGAGAAAATTTCCTCCCCTCCAGATTAAAGTCCAAATATCAAAATAGAGAAACTACTCTGGTAGTGAGGAGTCTAAAATAAAGTCGTACAGTCATCCTCCAGCCAACAGCAACAGCAATTGGCTTGTCCAAATGTTATAAGTAACAAAAACAACTAAGTGTAAGAACTTATAAATGTTTAAAGTATATATATATATATATATATATATATATATATATATATATATATATATATATATATATATATATATATATGTGTATTTTATCTTACTGTGATATGTCAACAATATTTAAGCTATGTTTTATAGAGATTAATTTTTACAGAAAATAAACTAAATTTATTTATTATGAGTAAAATGCTTTATACTTTCTTACTTATTGTTGAATTTGATTCTTTCTAATATAATCAGCACTTATTATTTTCATAATTTAAAATATTTTTACCGAAATATTGCGTGAAAAAAGTTATATTTTAATAATTATTATTAATAACCTTCAAATAAGACAGTTATGTAAGGGTCAGGAAATTAAACTAAAAACTGATTCACTTTTGCAGTTATCATAGTTACTAAAAGGTTTTTAATCAACTTGAGTAACAATTATGGGTAACTCCATGTTAAAGTGCATCTTAATTTTTTTACGCAAACAAAGATACTAAAGTCAGAAAAGCTGAACGTAAATCTTCTATTCCACGGAACTTTATATTTACAAGGTGTCTCACAACCACGAATAAACAGTGGTTTAAAAATATCTCCCCAATTTGTTTTTATGATTATCCACATTTTACAAAACTCATAATCTCTCCCGAAATTAAAAGTATTCTTCGTGTGAGAAGATGACGAAGGGAAAAAGGAGGAAGGAAAAAAAAGGAAGAAACCGAGAAGAAACTCATCTGTTCCTCTTTGCGTTCCATTAATTAAAACGCTCCAGAATTTCCAGGAAAAAGCGTCTTCGGTGCGCATAATTACTCCCTATGATGAATGCAGCTAATTAGGTGTGGATACTTAGAAAACGAAAGCAGTGGGAAAAAAATTATATCGTCTATCCCTCGACCTATTAAAGTCGAGCCAAAGCGATAAGAGTGTTTCGAAAAGGGAATGTAATGTGAATATGCATTTGCTCGGACAAAAGGTAGCATTTTGCATAATAATGAAAGCGAGAGGTAAACCTGCTGCCCTCGGAAACAATGGGGCCTTTTGATAAAGGCTCGGTGTGCATCGCCTCAGAGAGAACAGTGGCAAAAGAAGAGAATTAAAATGGCAGAAAAATCAAATTAGACGCACAGTGGCTGTGTAATCACCCGTCTTCCCTTTTATGCTGTGGTAATGGAATCCACCCTTTTTCAACACCCGTCTTTCACTATGATTCGTTTTTATCGGGGGGTTTTAAGTAAGCGATAGATACATACGAGATTACATGTTAAACACACAAATGTTTGGAACTGCAAACAATTACTAAAAGTTTGTTGATATAGTCTTTTGATCAATATTTCAAGATAGCGTTGCATTTTTTCTTTCAAATTTTTATCTATTTTATCTACCTCTTGCTACCATTGTTGTCAGATGCAAAAATGTGTTTCTCTTCTAATATTAAAGGCTCATTCAGCCTAACGTAGTCAGTCACTTTTATATATTTAAGGTCTGCGTAGAAGTAAAATTGTTTGTTTTTGGCACAAATACTTATTCATCTCTTTTATCAAAAGAAATCTTACAGAAAAAGGGAAATGTTTAATTTTAATTTTATGTATGATATTAGTGCTGGGAATATGAATCAATAATATCTATTTGTTTAATATTTGTTTTAAAATTTTGATCTTGTTTATAAATTATATGATATTCAGTTTAAATTATTAATTACACATGTGCAAGTATCCTTGTTAAAAGAGGTTGTTCCAAGTTGCCCAATGGATGCTACACACTAACCTATAAAGAAATTTTCTTAATGAATAAAAAGAAAAACAGTCAAGTTTGGCTCACATTGTTCAGCAGGATGACTCCGGGAGATGCGTTAGAATTCGAGGGTGACAGACATGATGAAACAATCATCTCAAGACTTATTAGTGGGCATCTGAAAAGCTTGACATTCAAATCTTGGCGCAAGGCATTTTCACTGTGCACATAATGCAGCCTGATGCTGGCTTTCCCTGATCACATCCTGGATGATTTGAGGTTCCCTCTGACAGATGTTAGCGCAAGTTTACTACTGGTGCTCAACTTTCCTAGGGTTCATGGTGTTATGGATCGGATTCTGATCTCTAATCATCCAGAGATACAGCGGTTTGAATCTCTAGAGTATTAGAAACAACAACAACTTACATACGTGAACAAACAGAGCATCTGTAAGATTTTCTAGGGATTTTAACCAGAAATATTTGTAAGTTTTTATGATTTTTTATACAAACTATTAAACATTATATTAGTATCATCTTAGTTATGAAAATAATAAGTTTCTTAGCACTTCAATTTCTATTAAATTTCTAAGAATTTTAAAAATAGTGAAAAGGATTTAGAATCCAGCAATTATTTACTTGTTTCTGGAGAATGCATACATTAACAGAATGACGCATTTGTTTCCTCTTATTGAATGGTAAGACTGAACAGAAAAATGTTTCATTTATTCCTCATTATTAAAACTAAGTAATAATACAGCATGGAAGGCTATAAGATGCATCAATTTATAAAAAATAAAACAATCAAATAATATAGCAATGTTTCAAAAAATAGCTCAACGATTAGAATCTAAATGCATCATTTCTCGGAATTGGTCTAAAGAATAGCAACATTTTAGTTTTCAAACCACAAAACTATTCCCAACTCAAGAGTTCATCCAAAGATCTTGTGAAGCGAGCTTTTTTAAGTCAGCAGCAAATCTGGGAATTATCGAAGCATGAAAATGTGATATCGTATTCTAAACTCCAACGCCCTTGTCATTACCTATCCCCAATTTGCCCCCATTTCTCGCCGTAATCAAGATCTAGCATCCTCCTCCTCCACCTATCTCGAGATCTGCATTGTCAGGAGGCAATTCTCTTTTTATTTTTAGAAGGGAATTCGTCATCGCGCTTGGCTGCAGCAATTGTAGAAATATCTCCTCACCATTTGCATTCGAAACCCCTCCCTCTCACCCGGATTCCCGCTTGCTTGAGCCCGGAGAGGCAGGGTAAAGTCTACCCCTGAGGTCGCCAAGGGGTCTTCTTCGGGTAATTACTCACCTGATGATGAATGGGGCTAATTACGTGAAAATATTTCAAAATGCAGGACAAAACTCCGAGTAAAGAAATATGCCTTCTGGCGTTTGAACAGAGGAAATGACGTTGGAGGAGATAGTTTGGAAACTACATTTTTGTTCAGTTCGCAAGATTGTTCAAAGATATATGTCGCATGTTCCAGTTATTTTGAAAGTTGGTTTTTCAGTTAGAAATATGCTATATTTACAAAGCAAAGAACGTTTACATTTTCCAAAACTGTACCAAATGATATAGTATATCCAAGAAATTTTCGGTTAGCAACAAGATTTTCATCTAGTTTTGCTTGCACTAACGAGAACACTATAATTTTCACAATTTAATACAGTATTTTTAATGAAATTGAATTTTTCTCATAAAATATCTTAATATTTAAATTTTCAATATTCATTCTTATTTCTGATGCCAAATACTTTTTTTTCTAAAAATACGGAATAAAATTAGAACAATTACTACAATTTAACATTTAAATATTAAAAAGTAAAATAAGTCACACTTTGATTTTCACCAAAAATCTGATTCTAAATCAATATAAGTCACCCCTAACTATTCTATTGCAATTCAGTTTTACTAAGAAAAAGTGGTTTATCGTATTTACAAAAGCTTTCTGGATTTGGGGGGTGTATATTATGGCATTGTACCATGTTATTAAATGATGTGGATTGAATTCATGTTTTTTCTTTCTGATTAATATTGAACTAATGCGTCGATAACTTATCAACCATGCATCGTTTAAACGATGTACTGAAGTTAGTTTTAAACTGAACGATTATAAATTGGTTGCAAAATATGCATTCGGCATTACACTTTTAATGGGTATATTAATGATTATTTAAAATGTTCAGAGTTTGATTAGAGTCTTGATAAAAATGAATCTCTTTTTCATAGCGTTCATAAAAATTATCTTAGTTATACTTATGAATTTTGTAATAAAACATGAATAATTCTAATTCCAATCCAAACAATAATTCTAATTTTAATACACTCATGAAAATATCTGTTCAACTATTCTCAATATTCCAACATATTTTTTTCTTTTTTTTAACAATTTAGGTACCCTAAGTTTTCTAATTGAAAACTATTATTCTTTTAAGTTTATTGGCAGTAAGTAGAAATTTTTTTCTTTTATAATAAGACAACCAATGAATGATTAATATTAGATGCACAGATTTATTATTTATATAATAATACTTCTAAATTATGTGAATAGTGTTTCTAATTTTGCTTAAGTGTGATTTTTCCTAATTAAGCTTCCAATGCAATTTTTTTATCAATATTAGAATATAAAAATAATCAATTCAATAATTTAAGTAATTATTCTAAAATTTTTGTGAGATTACAAATGTCAATGTTTTGCTGAAATATTTTTAAGAATGCTATAAATAAAATATTAATTTTACTGAATCTTTACCAAGAATAATTCACTACTTACATAGATATAAATATGAGATCGCTACCCAATTCATATATTATTTTAAAAATAATTTTTTTTTAATTTTTCATAAACAATGTTTTATAAAGTATGATGCGATAAATTTTTATGTTATTTGAATATTATAAAAAAACATAAGACCAGTCACTCTTTCAATCAATATTTTTACTAATAATTAAACGCCTTATTAAATGTTATACATGGTTTACGAAAAAATCTAAACTGAAAAAATGAAGTGAATTTACGTCACAATATGAAAAATTTAACAAAAACAGGAACATCACATACAGTGCAGCAACAAACATCATGTATGGTTCAGCAAATTCATACATAACATTTGAAGATAAAAGTAAGGAAAATCTACATCAAAAAATGTGTTCATACATTTGACTAATGTAAGCTGCTGCATTAAATATTACTACCTAATACTAATCGAATCAGCATAAATCATATTAATTTTCTATAAAAATATACAATTAGTTATATTTTATTGATTAATGTGCACAAATATGATAGAAATTTTGTCCCATTAAACAGGTTTTTCCCCAGGGATATTTATAATTGATAACTGAAATGTAATATTTCTGTGTTATGCAGTTAAAAATATCATAGGTTCAATATTTGGTTGGATGTAACGTTAATGTTCAGATTTTTTGGATTAGATTCCATGTGTGAAAAAGGACAGTAGTTCTTCAGTAAATAAAATCCGGAAATTTTCAATACACCAGATGATTTTCAAGTTATACTATATCTAATGTTGTGCTATCATTTTTCCAGTCCATAGCCGTGAGTTATGCTCTACCAATAAGATAGCAGCTACAAGGTGGAGTTTTCGGGGTTTCCAAGCAGGGACCAAGAGGAAGATCTCCCATACGTGACCTGCCTCCCACAGAAGCAACATTTCACTTAGAGAACATTGAGATTACATTCAGTTTTAACATTCCTCAACCACCATTTGAGATCATGACGGATTTTTGGTTAAGCCGGGATTCAAACCCACTACATTCCGATAATGAGAACGACGAACTAACAAACCAGGCCATAGCGGCACTACATTGTGTGTAATGTCCGTATCTATTCCATAAAAAACTTGAAAAAAAATGTTTTATTGACTGATAAATTAGTTAAGTGTAATTAATAAAAGTACATATTCATATGTTTTTGTTATCAACATTGAATTTAGAAATATATCCTTACCAGCATTTTATATTTATCTATTGTTTTTCTTCTTATTATAGTTACAATTTCCTTTTAAAACATTATACAAAGATAGATATTGAATTACGATCGTTTTATTTAGAAATATGTAAATAATAGAGCGGAATTATTTCAACTTTGTTTATAAACGTAAAACTTTAGAGAAAAAATTCATTTTTATTTACAAATTTCTTCAAAGAATTTAATTAAATTTAAATGCAGTCTCACAGTTACTCACACACACAAATAGAATTAATACATTATCAAATAGAATCAATCATCTATTTATTAATACAGAACATTATAATCTTAATCACATAATTATAAATTAATCTGAAAAAAATTATATTGGATATATTTATAATCACATAATTATAAAATAATATGAAAATAATTTCTCTAAGTTCTATTTTTGGTGTAATATTTTAAAAATAATATTTTTTTAATTTAATAAGATACAAAATATTTGAACAATTCTAATTAGTTTTTTCTTCTTATATTTAAAATTATATCGTGCTCGAGTGGAGGTGTCTTCTAAGCATGAAATCACTGAGAATCCCATTCTTTTCAATATTTCTGTTTTCATTTTACAAGAAAAATATGGAGCTGGTTAGGTTCTTTTAAGTAAATGACATTCTAAGCGAAATATAACAATTGACCATATAGCAGGTTTTGCTCTTTTTACGACATATAATAGTATGTTTTTCGCTTTTCAAGACATCCTTTTGGAAAGTTTAATAAAAACATTTTCTTGTCCTAATTTACGTATTTCTCTTTTGAGTAGAAGTTCATATTTGAACATAATTTGCTTTGTTGATTTCTGTAAGCTGGTTACCTCAGCCTGTTCAAACAAGTTCTTAATATAGTATTGTACTCGAGTGGCAATGCCATCTAAATTTGAAATCATTAAGAATTCCATTCTTAGTAATAGTTCGATTTTTATTTTATAGAAAAGCATTGTAAGCATTCTTTAAGCGAAATGACATTCTCAGCAGAATGTAACATTTGATCATATTGTAAGTTTCGCGGTTTTCACGACATATAATAGTAAGTGTTACACTTTACAAGACACCTTTTTGGAAAGTCTAATAAGAATTTTCTCTGATACTAATTTACCGATATCTTTTTTTGAGCAAAGTTTAATTTTTTATACATAATTTGCTTTGTTGACTTCTACTGGTTAGGTAGTCTCAGCCGACACAAAGAAGGATTTAAAATTATATCGTGCACGAGTGGCAATACCATCTAAATGTGGAATCATTAACAATTCTATTCCTTATAATAGTTTAGTTTTCATTTTACAGGAATAATATGTATCATTCTTTAAACCAATTGGCATTAAAAGCAGTATGTAAAAAGTGTTATATCATATATGTTTCCATTTCTCTTTTGAAAAGACTTGATAAAAATTTTATGTCCTAATTTATCTATTCCTCTTTTGAGTAAAGTTCATATGTTTTATTACATAAATTGTTTCATTGACTTCCCTTGGCTAAATTTTTTGAGCATGTTCAAACAAATATTTAAAATCTTTATACGACTGTTGTTCTGGTAAATTTTTTTCATCTTCTTTATCCTCAACCACTTCACTGAAATTTCCTATTAGATTATCCACTTGTTTGAATGAGTTCATCTTCAACTCCTCTTCTAGATGTTTCTGATTTCCAGTCTGTACACAATGTATCTGAACTGTCAACTTCTTATTTTTCTATTTTCTTGGATTATTGAGTCTGTACGGTTTCCTTATAGATATTTTTTACATACTGCTTTTAATGCCAACTATGATCCGATTCATTGAAGTAACAGCAGTGTTTATAATTGCATTTCCTAATTCACATTCCTAATTTAGGGGGCTTTCCATCTTTAGGTAAAGACAGGTGTCACAATCCCGAGATACCCTAGTGAACTGTCGTCTTCTTTTTTTTCTTTTCTTCTCTCCTCTTCTGCTTTTTCTTCCTCTTAACCTTCATTGTGGAGGCCTCGTAAGAGGTTGGGGGCTCCCCCTGAGTATCTATTGCCACCCTGTTGCTGTTTGCTTCTCTTGGGGACTAAATGACTCACGTGTTTACCGTGCGTGGAGACCCGTGTCCCTGGAAAGAAGGGTCCTGGTGATTGAGGCTCCCAGAGACCAATTCATTACTTTGGCCTCTGCTTCATGCAAAGGGGAAGTGTGTTGTGGTCCTCAGCGCATCAATTGGCTTCCACGGATCAAGCGATCATCCGTCTTCTGCGTAACTCGATTAGGGTGGAATCTACTTCAGAGATGTATTGAAGACGTATAAGGTCTGGCTAGCACTGATGCAGTTACACTGCATCCCCTTGTTGAGCTCAATGGTAGGTGGTCCTTGAAGTATTTAACCTATTTTTATGCAGTGTACTTCTAATACTTTACTCCATATGGAGAAACAAATGATACAGGATCAGAAATATTTTGATATTGAAAAAACTGATGACAATTTTGATAATGTTTCCAATTCCTTAGTTAACAAGAGTCTTATAAGTAGAGTTCATTGTGTTGAAAATGTTCGCATGATAAAATCTGTTGATCCTTAGTTGAAGTTTCATCAATTGAACAGGCCAAAGTCATTCTAAAACTAAAATGTCTTGGTAATATTGGTGTTATAGTATCTCCTCACAGTAGGTTAAATTCTACACGGGAAGTAATTTAGATAGATGATCTATTTAATGTTTCAGTGGAGGAAATTTTGGATAATCTCGTTGTCAAAGAAGTACCACGTGTCCAGCGCATTACAACCAGGAGAGGAGGCAAGAATATAAAAACTAAGCACCTTATACTCACGTTTGCGATTCTTATACTACCTCATGTTATTAAATCTGGTTATCTAAGTTGTAGCGTTTGACGCTACATTCCAAATCCTTTACATTGTTTTAAATGTCAGCGATTCGGGTATACAAAAACTACTTGTAGGGAACATTTGACTTGTGATCGATGTGCATCTGTGTGACATGAAATTGTCTATGTCAGTTACAAGAAAAATGTATCAACTGCTGTGGGGTAAACATCCATCGTACTTCCGGTCATTCTCAACTTAAATATTAGAAAAGTAAGTTATTACTGTGAAAATAAAACAAAACTTATTTCACACTGAAGCCAGTGTTATACCGTTCACCTCAACAAAGTATTAGCTATTCACAAGCAATAAAAAAGTTATGAAATCTTGTAGTATCTAAACAGGTTTCTTAATTTTTTCAAATTTATCCTCAAATATTCTAACGCGAATAACTCACCTATTATGAAAGGAATTTCTCCAAAGTCTTTCACAAAATCTAAGACTCAAAGATTTCTAAAACTAAAGAACACAAGTGAAGGGTTCCATAACTCATGTTTAAAGAGTAAAAGAAACTAAATTGACTTTAAGACAGGCATAACGAAGGTAGATTCAACAGATGATGAAACACTTCTTAGTGAAAACTACTCTGAATTCTAGATGGCTTGCTCCAATGATGGAGCATTCAGTTTAGCTTAATGGTTATTTTCGTTACTCGGAATTAGCGAGGTTTTTGCACTTATATAGAAGATATAAAAATAATTATTAACATGTATAATCCAATTTGTTTTTCCTTCCAAGAAACATTCTTGAAACCTCAATACTGTTTAAAATTGCATGGTGATAATTGTGTGAGGAAAGATGTTAACTATGATTCAATTTCTGGAGGTATATACATTTTTGTGTCTTGTAATATTCCTAGCTTTATGCAATCCCTTAACGAATCATTAAAAGCTTTTGCAGTACACATACATTCAACATTTCTTATTACTATTTGTAGCCTTTACTTACCTCCCCATACTGTCATCTAAGAAAGTGATTTAAACAATTTACTAGATCAACTATCTACACTCTTTATTTGTCTTGGTGACTTTAATGGTCATAAAACCTTAAGGGGTCGTGATAATATG
>CM057813.1:2251222-2254140 GCA_030067965.1 Latrodectus elegans
TTAAAGTTATTTTGAAACTGGATGATTATCCTTTGGTTGCAGAATACCATATAACTTTACACTTTTAAGGAATATATTTATGAATATTTTTACGACGATGACTTTTTCAGATATTTTTTATTATTAGTTTAAGAAACTACAGAACAAATTGCTTCCCATTAAATACTTTATATGCTAAGAGAATTAGGGAAACGTTTAGTATTATTTTGATTGCTTCCAGAAGAATTTCAACGTGAATAAATTTACTAAAAAATTTGACTGTTTTCATTGAAAACATTTCAAATAAAATTATGGCAAATGATCGATTCTGAGAGAGATTTTAGGATTAGAAGCAAAATGTATGATTTGCAAAATTATTTCATGATATCGAGTATTTGTATATATTATTGTTATGAAATAATATCAAATCAGTCATTTTTTCATTGGTAATTATTAAATGCTGCTACAAAAATTATGTATGCATGTTATACACACATATAGGAATGTGATTGTAAAGATCATAATCTCCCATTTAAATAATGAATTTTTTTTGAAATGAGAAATTTTTTTGTCTGAATTCTTTCAGAAAAAATTAATATAAAAAATTATATAAAAATAATATAAATTTATAATTAAAATTTATATAAAAAATAAAATAAAATTTTAAAATTATATTTCAAGTTTTCGTAAGTTTAAGGAAAATAATTTTGATTATTCTTACCGGAATACTGCCAAAATGTATTTTGAAAATTAATCTTTTGATTGATTACCCAAAAAAACTACTCTATATGAAGATACACTGTGAGTCGAAAGAAAATATTCATTTCAATGTTTTATTTATAACAACTAAACTCGAGCGCGTTAAAAAAGTAAATGTTTGGAGTTAAACTTAAGTCGACATTTATTAAAATGTGCATCTAATATTTTTTATAATCGATTTCATGTTTTATATAAATATGGCAGGAAGTTCTTTTTGATTGAAGATTTCTTTAATGAATAGAAAATGTGTGTTAAAATACATTCAATCAAAATTTATTCACAACGAGCTACTTTACTGGGAAGTTTCATTAGTTAATATATTTTTCATAATATAATAAATTATTTTACAGTAAATAACAATTTTAATGATTTAAGAATTTTTAAAATATTTCAGTACATTTACAGTAAAGTTCTATTTTATAACACAAATAATTTTCTACATAATTTTTCTTCACAACATATTTTATAATATCACATTTTATTGATGAACATTTTTCCTATGTTTGTGCTATGGATTTTAAAATTTTGCTTCTCCTCTTAAATGAGTCATTACAAATTAAGGCATACATTTTTAAACTAAAAAGTTAAAAAAAAATAAATAAATCTATGATATAATTACAATCAATATTTGAGAGATCATGCACAATATTTTTAAGAAAAAAAAACTTAACGATAATGACGATACTAATCATTACCCGTATTTGCATACTTTCCGTTATTGTTCTGCAAGATTAAATAAATTAATTATTACAAAATTGAAAAATATATTTTTCAACTTAGAGATTATGTGTGGCAGTTAAAATATATATATATATAGACACACGCACACACTCTACACACACACACACACACACACACATATATATATATATATATATATATATATATATATATATATATATATATATATATATATATATATATATATATATATATAATATATATATATATATATATATATATATATATATATATAATATTTAGCATAATTAAGAATACAAATATATATATATATATAAAATAAAATGAAGCTTAGTGATCATGTCTTTTTCAGAGGGAATATGGCCAAATATTCAGAAGAAATACAAACTCCCTTTTCTAACATGCAACGAATAATAGATCTAAGAAACTCTTGCATTCCCCCGAAGAGTGACTGCAATACAAAATTTCAAATACAAAATAAATACTAGATTTTAGATTTTATAAGCATCCAAATTATAAAACTGAAATATTAAAAAATTTAAGAGACAAGATGCAATATCAACTAAATCAAAAATTCAAAATTCTAAAAATAAACTTTAATAAATAAGATAATCTTATGATATATATATATATATATATATATATATATATATATATATATATATTATATATATATATATATATATATATATATATATATATATATATATATATATATATATATATATATATATATATCTATATATATGTCTATATATATATATATATATACATATATATATCTGATATATATAGATATATATATCTTATATATATATATATATATATATATATATATATTTTATATATATATATATATATATTTATATATATATATATATATATATATATATATATATATATATTATATATATATATATATATATATATATATATATATATATATATATATATATATATATATATATATATATATATATATATATATATATATATATATATATATATAATATATATATATATATGTATATATATATAAAGAAATGTAGAAATGTAATTTGCTATTAGTTTTACTTTAATACTATATTTCGATACTGTGAGAGAAATATTTCTAGAAAATCATTTCCAGTAACCCATTTTTAATGAAAGGGATATTTCATTTTCTGGAAATTCATTAAGAGTAAAAAAAAAAAGTTAATATAAATGGCATCTTTTCTTAATTAAGATCTCATTACCGAAAATGAAGATTTTATGATTAAGATGTGAGATAAGTTTATTTAATATATAATGTGTAGAAGTATATAATTATCTTTTTATTCAATTGGTATTGCATTTTTTATAATATGAGTTCATGTAATATAAAAAGTAACATTTGAAGTTATAATGAAATTTAAAAAAGTTTTTTATGTAAATGAAACATTTTTTAGGAAATCTTTATAAGTTATTTCTTACTTTATTTTCATCTTTTCTCTATTTGC
>CM057813.1:2254240-2261740 GCA_030067965.1 Latrodectus elegans
AAAAATTATTCATTCAAAAGGGCCAATATCTTGATTTTATTAAACAGTTTTGGAAAAAAATAAGCTTATTTTTGTATAAAAGTCCTTTTTTCCTTAAAACAGCCTGAAATTTTATCAGAAAATAGAGTGAAAATATGTTTAAGCGTTGTGATAAATATTAGATCTTACTAAAGGTCAGTTTTTAAGTTGCCCATGTTTTATATCAGCTCACTCCGTAAAACAAGCGAAGCTTTAAAATTAATTTAGAGATGTATATTTAGAAGCTAAAAAATTTTTGTCTTTAATAACTACTGCAATAGAAAATACTTAGTTTAAGGAAAAACTTCTTCTTTATCATAAAATTATTTTTAAATTTAGTAGTTTGATAAATATGTTTGATTACTTCTGATAAAAATATTTTTCATAAATATAAAATGGGATTTTGATAATTGTCTCTGTTAAGTGTTTGGTTTTTTTTATTTTTTTATTGAAATCTACACTTTTTTGCGGAACCTTTTCGACATATTTTAAAAGAGAATGCAATAATTTAAAATGAATTGTACATATATATATATATATATTGCTCTTAAAATTACGTGTTTATAACTGAAAACTGTCTGAAGTAAAAATGTAGTTTTTTTGTACTATACATATTAATTATAAAAGATGCATCCTATATTCAACAATATTTTTTTCATTTTTCTGTTCTAAATTCATTCTTCATCGAAATTTCAATCGTCTATATATCTCTAAAGAAATTTTAGTTTGGTGTTTTATAATTTAACTTAAATAAAGACCTACGCATATATCTCACACATTAATTTTTAAAGATATTTTAAAGCATTTAATTTATTATTTTTCTTTCATCTGTTAATATATTTGATTATTCTCTCTCAATATTGTTTTAGAATTTACTTGCAAAAATATTTTTGAAAACAGCGAACAAGCTATTCGTATAATATTTATGTAATTTGATGAGTTCGAAACAAAAGACAGACACATTATTGTGTACATTGTTTATATTCGCGTAATATTGAAATTTTAACTAAGAGTTCTAAAGGTTAACAAAAAATGGCGGAGTAAAACTTCAGAAACTAACCATACTTGCAACAGTATACAGTTTTCTCATTATTGATCCTAAAAGTAACTTTAGATCTCGAATTATGAGTTCTCAAGCTTAACTGCAACCATCGAACTTCTCTTTTTCAGAAGAAATAAACATTAAATTTCGTGTAATAGCATTCCTATTTCTTCAAAACTCTGCCTGGGTAACGGACGGTCTCCATCTTGTTAGAATTTTTTCTACCAAAATGCCCGAGGAAAAAGAAGATAAAAGAAAAAATATAAGTCGTGTTGCTTAAAGCCTTCGAGAATTATGTTTCTTCCAATCCGTATTGCAGAGGAAGCTTTAAAAATGAGCCAGGTCTTAAAAAGCTTTTTCCTTAATTACGGAGATCATTTCATCGTAAGACTTAAAACTTTATTTTGTTTTTAATGAAAGAACTTAGTTTCATGCAAAATAGATCGCAAAGATACTTTCTAACACATATAAGCTAGGTAATGATAATAATGATCTTTTAAATCATTCAAGAGAATGTGTTTTTATATCTCTAATATATTTATATATATATTACATTTCAATCATTGTATTTATAAAATGAGTTTTGAAGGAAGAATAATAAGAATTAGTAAATTTTGCGAATTTCATGTGTTTCTTTGTTTTTTTCTCTCAATTATTCTTAGTTTTATTCATTTACGAGTGAAAAACATTAAAAATTATGCAAATTCATATGCTGAGTTAAATTACAAACTATAATATAAGCAACTTCTAGACATAATATAACTTTAAAATAGGGGCAAAAGTGCCATATAAACTAGAATGCAAAATTCTGAGTTTGGTGATTTTTTGGAAGATTTTCATATGTATCTGGTAACCTGGATTTTATTATGTCATAGATATTTAGACCCATTTGAATTAAATAGAAAATTCAATTTTGGTAACCGCATTATTTATGTCATCGCGCAAGTCACAATATGTCATCTTGACCACATTTCTTCGTCGTCAAAAATACTTAATATTTATATTCTTGGATTATATGCTATCAATGCTAAAATATACAGTATTGTTAGAAATATTTCTTTCGTCTTTTCAATAAACTCTAATTATCTAAATATACACTGACCTCATTTTGATTTACAATATGTTTTTATAAAAATCTTATCTTATTTAGATAAATAAAATTTCAAAATATTATATTATATGCTATTATATAAATAGTTATTATGGCATTAAATTACATCAAATACAAGCATATTATCACTTATTGATAAATATAATTTTTCTAAGCATTTGATTTTTAGGGACAAATTTGAAATTCTCACCATGTTAACAAATAAAGTTTTATATGGTGAGATTTTATACAGCAAATTTATTTTGTCCTTTTCAAAAATTTTGATTAAAAAATCTTTACAGAAATATTTGCTTCATCTAAATTTTTTGTAATATTTCTGGAACATATTTCAATATTTCAGTTAATATAACGTACATGAATTTAAGAACTAATATAAAAATTTTTTTAATTTTGAATATAACCATTTTAAGAAGCATAAAAATAAGCAAAGCAGAAACTTGTCTTACTTGTTTTATTCAACTGCCAAAATATTTTAATTAGAAAAATAATTGAGTATATTTTGCCTTCATCATATACTATAGATAAATTATTGCTTTGTAATGCAGATGTCACTTGTAAGCAAATTATTAGTAATGGTATGCACAGATAAACATTTATGTAACAACATCTAAATTACTAATCAGGCATTTTCAATTTAATGTAAGATATTTCCTTTGTTAATTCATTGTTTATAAATGAACTTTCCTGTATCTTATGAAAATATAATAATATCTAAAAATTACATCCTATGAATACAACCAGCTAAATTGTTAATTAGCTAGAATGACAACCACATTGCTAATTGTCAAGTAATCATGTAAATATGTCAAATAGTGTCACTGAATCAGATATTAATATCGTTCTGATAAGATTGTTAAATAAATACAGTTACCAGTGGAAACAACCTTTCAAAGCCTATAGATATTTCAAACAAGATATATATTTACATATTCAGTTGCCACAGAGTGATTTCTTCTGTTGAAAAGCAGAAAACGTCGCAATTGAAGAAGATCCATTTAATTATTCCAAATATACACATCCTATCAGACAGTACCATCCCATTTTAGTGAAGTTCTAACTTATACAAACATACAGATATATATATATATATATATATATATATATATATATATATATATATACTATATATATATATATATATACTATATATATATATATACATATATATAATTATAAAAACAAAAAATACTAAATATATATAAGATTATAAATATATATAAAAATACAATACAGAATATATACAATACAATAGGAAATCTAGCCAGCGCAAAAGCAGCTAAGAGAAAGGATTTGCCAATATAAATCTAGATAAAATATGAAAAATATGAAATTGGAAAAACAGTGAAATATAAATAAAAGATAAAAACATGAAAAAATATGGAAAAAGCACTTTTAGAAATATATGAAACAGATGAAAAGAAGAAGAAAGCATAGGGGCCACGTCTTCATCAGGAGGGAGATGGCCAGCTATGCTAAAAGATAAATAGTTAATTAATTAGTTAATTTCCTGGAACTCAAATATTTCCTTAAAAATATACAGAAACGTTATAATTAATGAACTTAATCGCATTTATAATATCTGCAACAACCATGAATCTACTAAAAATCAAATTAAACGACTGATAGATCACTTAAAAATAATAATATTCCAAAATTAATTTTTATTTTAAAATATGTAGGAAGTAAGGAATCGCTTGTAAGATTGAAGTAATGCGTAGTTTTATACACTCTACAGAAGAGACCACCCAAGCATTGAAGTTTGTACAAGAATCCTGAAAACACCATACATTTATATTTTATATTTTAAATTTAATCCCTAATTACCACTGGCAACACTTCTTTACTATAATTTTAAAATTACTTTTGGCTTAACTTTCATAATATTTTCATATATAAATCCCATCTGATTTGCTGACTTTGGCTTTACTGTATTTAAATTTTTTACTGTATGTATATATGTAATGTATGTATGTATGTTTTCATTTATATGAGTATCTCTTAATTGCATTTATGTTTTAATTTATGCATGTTCTAATTTTCTGCATTTATATTTATTCAAATGTTTTAACCTAGGAAGAAGTCTACTTGAATACTGAATCACTCTTTGGGAATTGCTCGAAGATCTTTAGACATTTGTCCTTCTGAGCTTGTCAGAAAAGAGTGTTCTTTCTTCTTTAGCATAGCTGGCCCATCTCTCCTCCTGATGAAGAAGTGGCCCTATGCTTTTCTTTCTTCTTTTTCATTTTGTTTCATATATTTCAGTGCTTTTCTATATTTTTCATGTTTTACCTTTATTTATATTTCTCTTACTGTTTTTTCCAATTTACCTTATATATTTTCATATTTTTATCTCTTATATATATATATATATATATATATATATATATATATATATATATATATATATATATATATATATATATATATATATATATATATATATATATAGAGAGAGAGAGAGAGAGAGAGAGAGATACATTGGAATTACTCTCTCTCTGTCATGTAATATATTATATTTCTTAAATTTAGTTTTGTAGTATTTCTTGTAATTTTTATTGTATTCAAATAAATTCAAGCAGAAATTATTTCATGCTAAATATTGTTTTCAGATCTGATTTATTAAAATTTCCGTAATCTGATGAATACATGAATAATTCGATGAAATATACAAATTTGACTAATTTAATAATAAAATTATATTTGAAGATTTAATTTGGGAATTGTTTTTTATTTATGTGAAACACGAATCCCAAAAATGTCTATTTTTTAATGCTTAAGATATGTTTATATTTAATAATAAAAAATAATTATGCTTTTTGAAACTCAAAATACACCAACCTAAAAACTAGGCACTTTTTGATTATTTACGAGTCGGTTTTTTGGTTTACAGATATTCATCCCTTTATCACTATCTTCAAACACTGTGGCTGCATTGTACCATATCTTGCATCCATTCCGCGATTGCAGAACGACGTAATTTGAAGTATAGTCCTCGAATAAGTGATATAAGCAACGTCACTTGATTTACAGAATGTTAAACTAATTAGCTCAGATTCAACACCATTTACTTTGTGAAGCTATTAAGTCTCAAACTTCATTAGTTTCAAGCAACGCCCTACAAGCGACTACGTAGAGAATAATGTGATCAGTTGGACCATGTAATGAAAGGGTGGGGAATGAATTCACGTGGACTATTCGAATAACTACTTATGAAGTACGCTAAGTTATCTAAGCAACTGAATCAAATCATACACTGAGCGTCAACTGCCATTACATGGTTGATTACATCTTGGATTCGGCATTGTTTCGAAAAGATTGATTTTGACAAACCTCACTTTTTAAAGCTAGTGTTTTCTTCCTAATCAATTGGCGCTGAAGCATTATTTCATGAAAATATCAAGATCCATCATTGCGTAATAATACGAATAGGCTGCTCTTTGCTCGTGACTATCTAATTCTATATTCGGTTTCATTATTGGTTGGACCCTAGGTTTACCCGCACCTTTGGGGTGAACGAATTTGGTTTGGCAATAATTGTGGTTTGCGTCAATCTTAGTAACTTTACTTCGATACACTAGACTAAATTATTTCTGGAATTTTGTTCTTGCTTGGAGATTTTTCTAGTTTGTCACAAAAGCTGTATGCTCTCCTAGGATTTTACCTTCATCGTTAATATTACATGCCACATTTTTATGGAATAACAACAATGTAATTAATGTATTATTTATTTCAGCTCAGAAGTATCACGAAAGAAAATGAATTTTGTAATAATACTTTATTGTGGTCAAAGGACAATTTTAATTCTAAGACAAAAATTTATATAATTTTAGAATTGTTGAAAAAATATAATACCCGTTCGCATACACTGAATTATCACAACAACGGGTGGTGATGATTTAATAAGATACTTCTTTCTATTGGATGAATGAACTGCTTATTTATCAATACATCACAATAAAGGATTTTAACGTCTGACGAACTCCTCACTTTCGCAAAAATGCTTCGGGCCATGATTTTTATTTAACATATATATATATATATATATATATATATATATATATATATATATATATATATATATATATATATATATATATATATATATATATATATATATATATATATATATATATATATATATATATATATATATATATATATATATATATATATATATATATATAGATATGATGATAGTGATAGATAGATAGATAGATAGATATAAAATGTTTTTTTTATTATTTAAATATTAGACATAAAAATATACATTTTAACAAATGTTTTTCTAAATGTTGACTTAAAATATATAAAATGTTTTTTTTATTATTTAAATATTAGACATAAAAATATACATTTTAACAAATGTTTTTCTAAATGTTGACTTAAAATTATTGAAATTATTATGGAATGAATTATTTTTATTAAAATTTATATTGTATGAAGATTTTTCAATAATATTAAATATGTAGAAGCATATAAAAAATGTTCAAATTCATTTAAAAGTTCTTCACTTACTTCAAAATTAAGATTCATCTAAAAATAATTGTTTTGAGAATTGAAAATATTAAATATTATTAAATATATTTACACATTATACAACAAAGCTGATATTTATTATGCAGTTTATTATGATTTAAAGTAGTGCAGATACTTTCCAATAAGTATTCTTTAAAATATAAAAGGTATTAATTGTTTTTTTCATCTTTTAACAGAAAAAATCGTTAGTTCATATTTCTGCTTATAGTAACTTTGTTGAAAATTTCCTTAATAAATTTTAAATATTTATTAAATAAATATGTAAGAATCATTTTCCTTTTAAATATTTTCTTTTATTTCTTTTATATATATATATATATATATATATATATATATATATATATATATATTCCTTTATTTCTTTTATATATATTTATATCATTTTTATTTTATATATTATAATTTTTCTTGTTCATGGAAATAAACTTAGCTTAACGCTAAGTTTATTTCCACATTAATAATAATTCAAATCATGACCTAAACCTTTAAATAAATTAATTAAAGTATAAAGGTGATAAAATAATTATTCTTGTTTATGAATTTTATTTAATGAATTATACATTTGAATATTTTCCAACAAAGGAAATTATATTTTTCAATTTCTCTGAAAAATGGAAAAAATTTCTATAAAGTTTATATTTAATATTTGAAATTTATATATCTTGTATAATATTATATATTAGTAGAGAAATGTTTAAGATATTTTCAGAAACATAGGACTGTATCGAACATTAAAAAAAAACTTAACTATGAAAGTAAGATGTTAAGTAAATGTAAAATTAAATAAAATCAA
>CM057813.1:2264240-2404240 GCA_030067965.1 Latrodectus elegans
ATATATATATATATATATATATATATATATATATATATATATATATATATATATATATATATATATATATATATATATATATATATATAAGTGGTTGCTTTTTTGCTTTTTAAGCAATGTCCATTTTTACCTTATATAAATCCCAACCAGCCTTGCTTTTGCTTTACTTTATATTCGTATTTAAGTTCTACCTATTTTAATGCACTAAAAACTGTTGGCAATTATTGGTTTACAGTTTATTGCAATTATATTCAATTAATTACAACTAAATTAATTTCATTCTACAAATCAAAAATTTGAGTTTACATTGTTAGGTTAAAGAGGCGTTTAGATTCCCCTTGATTTATGTTTATACTGTATTATTTTTGTGCTATATCGTATTAGCCATTGCAGGGCTGCAAAAGAGGAGTAGTCACTGAGAATTTCATTCAGCAACATACACATCTTTTTCAATCTATTCAGTAACCACATTAATATATTTTTTTCTTCTTTTGGAAATTATACTCGACAAAAATATAAATGTCTATTATAGTCAATGTGATTTCCAATGCGACACAAAATGATTATATAAAAAAGCCTGAATGAAACTGTCACAGCTATCGAGTCCTCCATGAAGCAGATACCTTAAAAAATGATTACGGTTTTATGCATGGTCCCCCTTCCTTTAACTTTTGCCACTGTTTAATAAGTAATTGCTCCGTGATTGATAGCATATTTCCAGTTTTAGTAGCATTCATATTGAATATTTTTGTGTGTGTGTGTGAGAAATAAATATTAAAGCCTTTTCATTCTATTTTCGTAAATTTGTGATTAACTTATTTTAACCTTAAAATTATTTCATTCTAGCTTAAAATCTTTATAATAGAGTTGCATAGACTGTTTGTTCTTGATAATTAACTTTAACGATTTGAATCGAGTTTCATTTTTGGCACAAATGTACTGTATTAAAATTGAAAAAAAACAGTGTTTGCATAGCCAAACCCAATACATTTATATGAGAATGCTCTTCGGCACAGATGCCGTATAATCTAAGATGCCAAATCCTGAGTCAACTGATTTTTTTGGTGGATTTTCTTATGTATCTGGGAACCTAGTTTTTACTATGTCATAGATATGAAAACCTATAAGAATTATGCAGAAAATTTTATTTTGGCAATTCTTATATTTACGTCATCGTTCACGTCACAATACGTCATTTTTGGCAACATTTCTTCATCGCGTAGTTTCCTGGATTATGCGGCATCTTTGCCAAATTTTCCACTAACTTTATGTGACTAAATATTTTTGCTTCATTATTATTTTAAAATTGTACATGGAAGATTTGTCTTTGAATATTTGATGACATTTCATATTTATTTTGGAACATTGATGACATTTCATATTTATTTTTGACATTTCATATTTATTTATTTATTTCATGTTTTATTAACTCAAAATACACTGAACTGAACATAAAAAAAATTTTTTGAATAAGGAGGAAGAGGTTGGAATGTTTATGTTTTAATCAAGATGTTAAAATTTTAAATTTTTAAAGTTGAAACAATATATAAAGCAAATTAACAAATAATTAAATATAAATGAATTTTTAGTACGTGAACAAGTAATTTTAAATTATGTGAAAAGTAACTCAGCTATGTGAATTAAATATGATAAAAAAGATTTCACTTTAAGGAAGTTTATAAATTATAAAAAAATAGAAAAGAAACCTTCCAATACTTAGTGATAAAATAATTTATTTTTTCAAGTTTTGATCAAGAAATATACTCAGCTTCTCTTCAAAATTTCATTTATTGTTATTATTTGTAAAGAAAGGTCATCAAACAAAACTAATTTATGTTTACATTCTAAAACTAGATAAATATTTTATTAACTTAAAAGAAGTTTTATTATTTTGAAGTGAAATTGCTCAATATAACCAAATAATTCCGATCTGTTTCTTTAGAGAAGTAGATATCATGTTCATTCTACTTACTGTGGCACGTGAATTTATCTTCTCTATTTCCATTGGTTTGAATACGTATTAAAAGGAATTTTAGCATACATCTTAAGATACATATATAAATACCACTGTTTACAAAAAAGTATACAATTATCATCATACCACTATTTATGAAATAGTCTCGTAACAACCAACTGAAATATAAGGTAAAAAAATTTTCAACGTTATTTTTATGGAAAATTTTCTTAAATAATAATAATAATAAACGTATGATTTAATAGCATTATTTTCGAATGCATAAAAAGTTTTCAAAAAAATACATTTTCGGCTTTAAAGTATGTTAAAGCAGAATGAAATGTGTTTGTATTGACGACTAGGTAAAACTGTTGTTAAATGTAATCCTGTTTTAAAATTATCAGATTTTCCTGCAAATATGTCGAGGGAAATTTCCAATTTTGTGTAATGTTTTTTAACTTATATTTTATATGTTTAAATTTATTCAAGTACTGATTGATTTTTTTTTTGCATAAATTGATTGTATTTTACAATATTTATTTTTACCACAGTATGAATATATTTAATTACTATTATTTGTATTTTACAAATTTATTTAAACTCAAATAATAAGTTGAAATTCACATTTTATTCCTATTCTGTTGCAAACAAATATGCGAAAATAAAATTTTTCGTTACTAATTATCTAATATATAAATGTGCTGTCATTTTGAGGAACAAAATCTATCAATTCTGATAATTCCACTGTATCACTTTAAAAAATATGCAAATATATACCATGTATAAAACTATTATTTCTGCTTGCATTCTGAATCCCGATTCAACCTAAGAAAGCAAACACTTAATAAGGTTTTTCTCGAACAATGGCTCCGAAGGCGTGATCCATTCCCGTCGCCATTTTTAACTAAAGAAACGAACCTCACAAAAGATCGCGAGCTCACCCCTTAACAATGGAGTCCAATCACTCTGTGGGATGCTATTATTTCTAATCTACCATCTGACTGGAAGATTTAAAGGCAGAATGCTTCTAACCAAATAAGCCCCGTGACTTGCAATCCTTTCATGCCCGGCGAGTGAAGGTTGGGCGCATTAGGCAGCGACGTGTAATGTTATTTGTGGAACAATTTGCGCTCCTTCTTGTTTGACCATACATCAAGATGATTTAAGGAAGACGCTTTTCCTTATCTGCTATTCCATAAATTTTCCCCACCTCGTCGGCAGGACAGCGGTGTGTTTGGTACTCTAATCTCAGACATGACCCTGTCCCATACAGATGCTATTCAGATCCTTCTGAGCCCATGGAAACGTGAAAGTGGTTTTCTCTGGAATTCCAATAGACTTCTTTTGATGGTCGACAGTTAATCTTGAGTGAAAAGGGTGGAGTGTGGTGAGAAACGGATTCATTAGCACTTTATGGGAGTGTGTACTTACCATTTTCCGTTGACTAATGTGGTTCTGCTTTAATGAATTAAAAGCGTTTAGCGATTAAGATGCTTCGAAGTCAAAGATTCTTTTGTTCAAGAATGAGGATTTTAACTTTTGCCGGACTGTTGCATATAAGGGTGGCCATTACTTAAATAGTCAAAGATATAGTTTCTTAAAAATTTATTTAGCACTTTATTATTGAGATAATTGCTCTTAAGCATTCAAATTTTTACTGAGATTTAAAGAAAAACTTTTGTTAAAACAGCATATATCAAGCATGCACATTAAGATAACAATTACGTTCCACAGGTACATAAATAATTATCATACAAACCTATTACAAGGATAAGGTGTAGGAGATATACTTTATTTTTATTTAATGGTGCTCCAAATTTTATCTCGGTATTGTTATAAATTAAATAATTATATAAATGATTAGATTTGGTTATTTTTAATTTTAAATAAAAATATTTAAAAGAAATTATGTTTACTTAATTTTGCTATTAATTTATAAAAGTACGATTTCTTTATTGCTTTTATGCAGACAAGTCCCCTGTATATTTATTTAATAACACTAGAGAATTTGTTTAAGAAACATGTTGATTTTATATTTAATAAAAAATTTCAAAAAAAGGGGGTGGGGGAAGCTTGATTTTTATCATAAGCACCTGAAAATAATTGGTAAATTAATATGATTTTGTGAGTAAATGCTTCAGTATAATTTTAGAAAAATTATTAATACATTGTATTAAATAATTGACACAGCTTACATTTCTCACTTAATAAATCAAACTATATCATTTACCTGGTTTTGTATATACTCTGAACATATATCTTGTATCTTATATTTAATTTTCTGATTAGAAGATACACGTAACTGTTGCAAAATTTAAATTTAATGCATAAGATTCAAATAGTGTCATTTCGAAATGTGTGCATGTAAATGTATCTCAATTTACCTCTTTTTTGCCATTTTATAAAGAAACGGAATTTAATTATTAGTATTTTACTTAATGAAATTCAATTATTCGGGGTCATATATTCAAATACATCTAAGTGCTCGCAGTTGGTTTGGTTTGTTTGTCGCTCAAGGGTCATTTTTTGCACACGAGGGCTAATTAGACCGGGACCTACGGCTTAAAGTGGATTCCGAACCACTACAAACATCCATGCCCAAGGTGGGATTCGAATCCACGAGCTGTTGAACCGAAAAGTACTCGTAGATGTTCAATGTATTGAAAAATACAAATTATAGCCATAAATTCAATAATTTTGGAACTAGGAATTTTTTCATTTGCATACATTTTTATTGCATGCTTTTCGCATGACGTCTATTATTTTTTACTCAATTGCATTTTCTTGAGCAATTAAATATTTTTGTTTATTCTTGCCCTCCCTGCTTCGGTTATCCCCTTACACTCGTGACAGCCTTGTAATAAATTGGATGGTTATATTATTTACTCAGCTTCTGAAAAAAATGCTTTAACATTAGAAAAATGAATGCTCAGTCAGGTAATGTTGCATCGAATTTTAATTCTAATGACTCTTTGTTAAATATCTAAGAATCATTGTCCATTTTCCCAGAATGATATTTTAAAGATATATATTGGATATTTTTGATCTGTAATATCAAATGTATTCAATTATTTAATATTCTAAACATTTGTATTTTTTAAATTTCATAACACAATTTCTATTTTATGCTGTTTTGAAAATATAAAATCAGAAAAAAGTCTCAATCCTATTTGAAAATTTTCATCCAATCTTACAGAAAAATCATATTAAGTTTAATGAATAAAAAAAACAGAAAGCTATATTAACTAAATTACAATAAAAAAGTAACTCAAAATAACAAATATAAGAAAGCTTGACTTTAAAAATATCTAATAAAAGTGATTATCTTTAAATAAGCACATTTATTCTTTTCTGTTCCATTTCCACAACAATATCTTTTCTATGGAATGTACTTTCATATATTTGTGATTAATTACCAGATTAGATATTCTAAGCTTTTCATGGAAAATAGAAAAAAAGCAATATATCTCGTTTATTCCAATAGGAAAAGATCTATATATCATTTGAAGACAATTTTATCCAATAGTTACTGTACATTCTTTGATGTTTTCGACATGCTTTGGTGATTAATGGTGTTTTCAGCGATGAATAATCAATTTCATTGAGAATTGCCCATAGACGATTCTGTCATGTGAAAATTTAATAAGATCAGAAATTTTTATCAATTTGTAATTTCATTTTCATTGTTCTATAGGTAATCGCGGACAAATCTAAAATTCAATAATGTCAGTGCTCGATAATTTACATGGAATTTAGCATTTAAAGAGATGTCTTAGCATTATAGATTTCTTCATTAAATTGAATTCTAATTTATACACCCAAAAATATTTTGTCATTTTCAAGGTATTTTTACATGAAAAAATATTAATATTAAATAATATTAAATGTTATTTTATTATCAGTTATTTTATCATTTTATCAAAGTCTTTTTTTTTTTTTGTTGACTGCATTTACATTCGGAAAATACAACTATCGAATAAATTGATTATGTTAAAATTGTGTTTGAAAAATATTTTTTAAATTCACATTAGAAAAGGAAAATATTATCAGGAAATGATTTTTATGATCCTACTGATATACAGAATTCATTTTATTGATTATTCGTTTGATTATTTTTATTCTATGCAATATTTTACTTACATATCAAAAGAATGAAATTGTAAGAAGTAAGAAATATATTAAATGATCTAAGAAAAACTCATGTCAAATTTAGGGGAAAAAAATAAAAAATACATTCTCATAAAATGAGACTTTTTTTTATAAATTTTCAGTATTTTAGAAATATATAGAACAAAGTAATAACTGTATTCTTCGGAGAACAAATAATAATAATCATATAGCTAAATTTTAATAAACGAAGAAATTGTACAATAATTATTGGAAAAAGCTCATTAATTGAGTATTTTTATTATTATTTGAGAGATAATAATAAAAAATAATAATATAAGTATTTTTATTATTATTTGAGAAATTTTATTAGTTGATAGAGAGAGATTACTCCTTTAATCAAAAAAGAATCCTCAATTCACGCATATAATTTAAATAAACTCACTAAATTACATGTTGAATTTATTTGCACAATGAATATGCAACATTTTTCAATTATAAAATTATTTTATAGTTCGATTAGAAATTATAAAAATTATAATTTATACTATTATTAGACACTAAAGAAACATGTAAATTTTAATATGAAGCACTATAATGAAATTTCATGTATGCAATTAAGTACAATTCGGCAAATCGATAAAATATTAAATCAGTTTCGAAATTATTTATATTTGATATTAAACTATTTTCAATTTAATTCGAAATGTTTTAATGATTTCAAAGAGGAGGTATTTATTAAAATTCTTGCAATACTGTTGTTGAAGGAATCTATATTTCTGAATTATTCTTTAAAAAATATCAGTCATCAAGGAGAATATAATTTTTGAAAAAAGATTTGTGAAACAATATTTTTAATTTATTATGAGACAAAACTAAAAATAATTTGGAATAAACTATTTTATATCTTACTTCTTTAGCAACTAAGTCAGTTGTAGATTTATCTCGTAGCAAACAGCTGCATAAGTTATGGGTATTATTTTTACAGATAAAATAGCAGATTAAATAGCAGATAAAATTCCGCAAATCAACTAAGTTTTCTGTTCTCATATCGTAATGGGAATTCTGTTTGTTCTTTTTTGTTTGGCATGGAGGAAGGAATGAATTTTTAATCTTATACTCGCATTAAATTTAATCCTAAAAGGCTGAAAATCTGATGCATTGAAATGAGTCAGATTTTAGTTTTAGATTATTTTGAACTTTGATAAAATCTTAAATCGGATTATGAAATTCCTTGCCTCCTAAGAGAAAAATAGCTTTGGAATGTTATTTGAGCTTCCATGAGTAGGAAATAATTTATTGGGAAAAATGGTAAGTCTCTTTTTCTTCAAAATGTATATTCATAGTACACAACTATTAATTAAAACAGAAATATGCTTATAAGATAAGGATTTTAGTTTACATATCTGCATACAATTATTATTAGTCGGCAAGGGTTGCGTTATGCCAAGTATTAAAATTCATTAATATGATGAAAATGCTATATTAAATTAATTGTGAAAAGTGTATATATATATATATATATATATACACTTATATATATATATATATATATATATATATATATATATATATATATATATATATATATATATATATATATATATATATATATATATACATTGCACAATTAATTACTCTTCACAGCATGTCAAGACAATATTTGAACATTTACTAAGAATAAACCAACATACAGTACAAAAAAATAGGAGGAACCGCGTTTTCATCATTAGGGGGATGGTTAGCTATTCAAATTAAACACACTTTTCTGACATACACGAATTATGTCTGAGGAACTTTGATCAACTCAATCGAAGATTGTTTATACTGAAAGAAAGAAGCATAAAAATATTTATTTTAAAAATTGAAGTAAAAAAGGATATCATACAAAGTAATACCCACTGTAAAGGAACTACCGATATTGTTTCAAAATATCAATATAAGCAAATCAGAGCCTATTTAAATATTGGAATAAAGATAAAGATGTCAAAAGTAAATTTAAAATTTGGATAAAGATATAATTGCAAAGGATAATTAAATTTTAAAGTAGTTTAGAAGCATGGAGTAAATTTAAAGTTAAACTGTATGTCAAGCGATTTAAATTTAACTTATGTTTTAAGAGATTTATGAAGCCGTTTAAAATGATAGCAGTTATTTTCGGGATTCTTGTAAGAACTTCCAGCCTTAGGTGGCCCTTCTGTATTTGTAAAAACCCCGCATTACTTCAATCTTAATAGCGATTTTTTTTAATTTTTGCTTATTTACGATTATTGAAACTAAGTAAATGAAATTTAGTTAATTAAATATAATATTCCCAAATAATTTTTATAAAATACAGGTGTTCCTATTTATTGATTTATTGATCTTAAGATTAAATTAATTCGTTTTATTTAACATTAAAGTTTGGATTTTATGTAATATATTTTGTTTGGCATTGTGTTTATTACTTTAAACCACATCTATAAATTATTTTTCTATGTATAAAGAAAGCCTTAAATAAAATTTAATTGATACAGAAAAATAATGCTCTTTTTTATCTTTTTTAAGAAATTCAAGATATATAATTGAATGGTTAAATGTAGCACCGAAATAATTCTTAACCTATACTAATCAAATGGATATAAAATTTCCTTAATAGAAATTCTGACGACAAGACTGTGCATGAATTATGTGACCAAACTTAACGCAATGTAAAAGCATGTTAATGACCAAGTACCTCTAAATTGGCGGAGTGCCAACAAAACCGGAGCAATGAAAAATGTAGCACCAACTAATGATAATAACGCAAAATATTTTCTTCTGCGTTGGAAAATAGCTTTCTTGCTTCATTTTCATATCAGTAATTAGAGAGGCATTGTAGGAGTTTGCAAGTGGGCGGGGGACTGACCTCTTCTTATAATGTGATTACTAACGTTTCCACTTTGTAAAACGTCACTTATACAATGAATAAAGATACATTTACTGCACGCAAATAATTCTACAAGTAGTCTATACTGTAATTGTTTTCTCACGTTTTCTAAATCTAATAATGGAAAAAGTACAGACTAAAATGGTATTAATTACTATATTAACACTTTAAAAATAGATATTTTATGACTTAAATCATTTCAATTTTATCCTTATTACAGTTGTTTTATCATGTCTTTGGGCACATTGCTAAAGAAATGTTTAAGAATTTCAAAAATGAAAATAAGTAATTGGATCATTGTGAAAAGTTAGATAATATTTAGTTACTTTAGGATAATTTATTTTCCATATTAAAACATTAAATACTTTTTCAACTGCACATCTATGTATTTCCTTTTAGCATATTTTACCTAGATTTTATTCAAATTAAAATAAACCATTTTCTTTAGAATTAAAGCTATACAATAATAAACTTTTCAAGGTAAATAAGAAATATTTTTCATTTATGATTCATTTCATGCAAGATACATATTCCTAAACAAAACTTTGTTTTGTTTAGGAATATGTATCTTGCATGTATCTTGAAAATATTCTATTAAACAATTCAATATTAAAAATTTAAATATCTTTTTGTTTTGTAATTGGAAAAGTTCTTATTTGTTATTAAATTTAATATAATTTTTAATTTTTAAATATGAAACGCATTATATTTTAGGTATAGTGTAAACAAATATAGGTTAAACTTCAGATGTCAAAGTCAACAAACAGAAATTGTTATAGAAGTAGACAAAAAATGTTTATGTAAAGAAAAAATGGGAAATTATGTTAAAGCATTGACTAATGGATATTTTACTTTATTATACATAAAATGATGAAATACGGAATTTATCAAATATATATGTTGTTGTTTTCATAAAATTTTATTTAATTTAATCTATACAAATTAAAAAATACAAGGGGTCGTAGTAGAGTAGTGGTTAGGGTAACACCATTCCACCCGGAAGGGTTCGATTCCCAATGCCGCCAAAGACTCACCGAGACATGTGATATACGTGCTCGTTAAATCTGGGGAATCGAAAGTCTTGTGGTCGTTCGTTGAGCAGTTACCATGGGTGCAATCGCCTGTAGAAATTTACTCCATGCTTCAGATCAATGCCAAAATTGAGGAAGTAGATCCTCTGGTGCTGCCAGCTATCGGAGGTTTGGAAGAGCAAAAATCGTACTTTCACCTTCGTGGTGCTCTGATTAAATGAAAGACGATCCCAATTGACTTGTATTCGCATAGCCGAGGCATAGTCAGCTTGGCTTGTCCAAGTGTCATTAGTAACAACAGAAAATCAATTAAACTATTTCATAATTATTTATAAAAGTAATGTTCAAATTTCTGCGTTTGATTTTTTTTAATTTACATAAAAATGACCGTGTTTAGATGTAATTGATACGTTTCTAATGTGCTTAAACTTAAATTTTACTTAAAATATTTATTGAAGACTCGGTTAAAAGCAAATCTGGTTGAAAAACATGAGGATAAAATTTTTACATAAATGTTTTACTCGAACAAAGGAATAATTAAAATATATTATTTATTAGTTAAAGGCTGCATTTTTTTCACTTTTTGGGTATGGATATTTTTAATATGTTTAACTGATATATCTGGTTATAAACTAAATAATTTATCATAGTATTATGATATTGATAATCAAGGTAATGTTCTCGATACTAAAAATTGTGGCTCACAAGTGTTCTACTCTGGTTTCAATCCAAATAATAATTAGTGGTAAACCCTAAAGTAATATGAGCTCTATTTTTCGCAGATTAATTTGTTTACTTGCAATTTTAAAATGACATCAAAAATGATGTAAACTTGAGTAAGTTACATCGCATATTTTATTATTATTGAGAAATAACTGAATACGTGATTTTTTAATTTTAGTATACACATTTATTAATAAATATTACTAAATAAATCGATTTTTTTTTACAAAAACTTTTAGTTGAGATCAAAATTGTAAAAGTTCATTTTCTTTTCATGTCGTCAGCAACAGGAAATAAAAAGACAAATTGATTTCCTCAAAATATAGCACAACTTCTTTTTCTCGGAAAAAAATTAGTATAAGTTAACTTTACGTTCCTTTCATTTTAAAAATAAATAATTTCTTATCCATCCGTTCATTTTTTTTATAAAATAAAACCTTGTTAACCTTAGAATTAAATTAAATATAATATTTTTAATTAATAGTCAATATTTTTATCAATATTAGTTTAAATTTACCTTAAACTACGAAACTCCATAAAATAAAACAATACTGAATTTTACACTTTTAAAAAATCAAAAATTTCATTTGAAATCGATATTGAGGTCAATTAATAAGTAGAATTTTGATCACTGACTAAATTTCGGATTTTTTTTTCTTTTGCTCATACTTTTATCAGAATATTAAGGTATTTTTACCAATACGCCTATAAATATTAAATGTAACTTGATTGCATTGTCGATAAACGTATCGAATTTTGTTTTAACATGTGTGAAGTAAAAATGGCTTTGGTTTGAAAACTTTGTTTCCTGACCTCTAATCTATAGTAATCAATTGGAAGAAGACAAGAAAAGAGGTTTCAAGAACAGATGTGAAATGCTAGATAATGGCTTGGATTTGATGACTTACGTCATGCGACGCCATTGCTTAGATCGATATCATGGAAAAGGAATAGAGTAGAAGCCACGTTATCATTTCACTGCATTATTTTCTTGATTGTTACGCAATTTGTTACGTTTGGTTACAAACCTTGAAGGAAACACTCCGGTTTATGTACTTACCTGGATAGAAAAAAGCTCAAACATCTAGTAATAATGGTAAACAATTATCAAAAGAATGATATAAGTTTGAAATATATATATATATATATTTGAAATTGTATTAGGAAGACGAGCTTATTTGAAAGGAAAATTAAATTTACATAATGTATAATGTCCTATGCATATGTCGTTTTACGAATAATTGGTCGATAAACTAATTAAATTTTAGTCTTACACTTCTCCTTTTAATATCATAAGGTTGAAATAGCTTTTTTACAACAAAGAGGTGCAAAGTACATATTTTCTTAAGGAAGTGTGAAAATTTAAGTAAAAAAAAAGCCATAACTATATAATTTAAGACAGTAGGTTTACATTTTTGTAATAACTAATTATTCATTCAAATTTTTCTTGTAATTTTTAGAAATGTGGTTGTTAGATTAGTAAGTATAGTTTTCTCTGTAAAATATCAGCACATGTATTACAGTGATTTCTCTATTGAAAATTATTTTTTCCACGCAAATTATTCTACTAAATCCTCAATCAATATGTAGTTTTATTTACTTATCAATAACGACCAATTAAATATGAAACATTCATTGAAGGATATAAATCATTGTTTTAACTGGCTGAAGATGAAGAACTTGTAAGTTCATACCACTCTATAATAAAATGACTCTCTAAATTATTTTCTCAGATTTCATGTAAGAAAACACATGCTTATATTGACAGTTACTATTTGTAACATATCAAAGTTTAATAATATTCTTGTAAGGAATTTCTACAGTGATTCCAATATTTTATTTTTTTTCCTAGAGGATGTCTTTTCTTAATCATAAATAAAAAATCTGAAGATTATTTAATTTATGCCTTTTTGTCAACATTTAGATTTTATATGTCTATAAATCATATCTAATAATATTTGATAAGAAATAATGCAATTAAAGTATAATTGAATTTAGTTTGTTATATTATTATTACAGATTTTATTTATGAATAAAAATTTATAATGTATGTTATATAAATTATTATTATGTTTGAGTTGTTTATTTTTTAAAATACAAATGAAACAAAATTATGGTGTTTATCTAAACAACTCTCTCTCTTTCTCTTCCTCTCTCAATACCTGTGAATAAAAGATGTATTTTTAAATAGCTTCATAAGTATTAATATATAATAAAAACTATCAGCCAAATATAACTGCAACAATAATAAATATAATTGCATATACTCTGTTAGTATGTGATAGCTTTACTAGAGTTCTATAAGCTTTACTACATTTTATTACAGTTCTGTAAGCCTTATTACAACTTACTAAAATTCTGTAAGCCTGTAAGTTACTCCAAAAGAAAGAAAAATGTCTTATATCACAGATTTTTAAAAATTCAAATTATAGAAGCACGTCTAGATGAAAAAATCATTTCAACTTTTAATTTCTCTTGAGGTATGATATAAAAGAAATTGTGTGTCAAAATAGAAAACAACGTGCCATGATAAGCTCACAAATGATGTATGCTTGATAGACAAAGAGGTTCGATGAATGAGACCGACGGGTATTGGAGCAGAATGTCATGTCAATAAAGTGAACAACTACTGCAAAATAAATTGAAATCCGCAATTAGTATCTGAGTTAACCAGTGTCAATGATTACAATCAGAAAGCAATTTTATAAATATAAAATGTATGGCAGAGAATCCATTCATCACCGAACATTATGCAAATGTCATTGACAGTAGTGTCATGCTTAAAAATCTAATTGATTGGTAAGTACAAAAATGTAAGATAATATGGCAATTGAATTTGACGTCTTTTTCTACGGGATGGCTGAACGTTTGCAGGATACCATTTCAAAGTTATAGTCGTGATTGTCTTTTTCGAACCATCAATATTGAACATGGATCTGTGATGAAATGGGAAACCATGTCATGCTATACTAAATGCAACGCTGAAGGTGTATACTGCAAGCATTTTTCACTATGATAAAGACAAGCAGAGGAACTCTTCCATTTAAGGATTTAATGAACATAGCGATGAGATGAAATATCAATCTTTTGGTCCGTCCAGTCACTCTAGCTTAATATAATTAAATCATTATGATCCTCCACTTTAGAGAGTCAATGAGGAATCAGTGTCCTATACTAATAATTCAGCCAGAAATTTCACTTTATCTCCTTAAGAATTTTAAAATATTTCTCTACAAATAATATTTTTCACTTATATGAATTGATTACAAGGGAAATCTAAACTATATTAAATGCCAAATGCTGCTTAAGTTATTTTGATAAGCACTTGTAAATTTATGGTTGTGGTAGCCTATTTTTTCGGGCATCGGGCAGAGTTCGAATCCTAATGTCACTAAAGTAAACACCAAGTATATGTTTTGTACGTACTCTTTAAATCTGGGGAATTAAAAGTTCTGTGGTTTGTCGTTGAGCATTTACCATGGATGCCTTAGTTTATGGAAATATTCCTCTTCCCTTAGGTCAATGTCAAAATTAAGGGAGGGTATCTTGTGGTGGTGTCATCTACCAGAGGAGTTTAGATCAAAGACGTTCTTTAACCATCGTGGTGCTCTGTTTAAACAAAAGACGCACCCTACTGACTTAAATTCGCAAAGATAACAGCATAGCAATATTTGCTTGTTCAAATGTCAAATGTAACAACAGTAAATATATATATATATATATATATATATATATATATATATATTACTTCACTTATATTTGTTATTTATTTAATTGTAAATTTCCTGGGTTCGGTTATGGAACAACCATTTCAAAACCATAAAATCTCGCTAAAATGAAAATAGCAGGATTAAGTAGGATTTAAGTAGGATTAATAATGTCAGTGTTTAAAAATTGTTGTAGCCATATTTAAAATAACTGTTTATGGAATTAAAACCAGATAAATTTTTAGGCCCATAATTATGCAACAGTTTACTTGAATGTTCAGAAAATACTAACAATCTTATATTCTTCCAGACCTATGAACTCTTGTTATATCATCTTAAGAAATAAGATATCAGAGTTTATTCACAAAATAGATTTTAACAGTACAGAAATGCTCGATCATATAACATGTTTAAATAAACATGTTGCTTAGTAATTAACACAAACCAAAATTTATAGCAGTTTAGAAAAACCCACAATCACACCTTATTGAAACCCATGTAAAATCTTGATTTGTGCACATACAGAGTGTAAAGTTCCAATAATCTTTTATGTTAGTCTATCGAGTTAAAGTAAAATTGAGAGAAAATTCACAACCAATCTTTATTGCACCCCTTGACAAAGATAATCAGCTAACGCAATGGAATAGATCTTTTTTCATTGGTAGAAGTAATTTTTATAGTCTTTGAAAGCGATTATGATTTACAAACAATGAAACTTATTTCAGGTGCTCGAATTTCTTCCAACCATATTTCTGTTTTCTTTCTTGGATATATGTATTATGCCACTGATTGGCAACATGATGAAGAGAGAGAGAGTGGTGTAAAACTTCATTAAATCTAAATATATTTATTTTTGTATTTCTAATTATTTCCCTGACTTATATTTCTTTATCTGGTTTTGCGCTGTATATTCGGTTTGGTGGTTAGATACATTTTTGTCTTTTCATGTTCTTTATTGCTTTTAAATTGATTTGTATTATCGTATATTTGTCTCTTGATATATATATATATATATATATATATATATATATATATATATATATATATATATATATATATATATATATATATATATATATATATATATATATATATATATATATATATATATATATATATATATATATATATATATATATATATATATATATACAATTTATTTTTAACCTGCCAATACAATACACATCACATAATATAATCATAAAAATATACATTTTCCATGAAGTAATTTAAGGATTAAAGGTATTATTTAAAAGTAGAATTTCTCAAGTAATGATTGAGGTTCACTCATCATATTTTCTGCAATATATTTAATGTTATTTTGTTATGCGTAAAAATAGAATTTAGGATATCAGTATAAATTCGTATAAAATGCCACACAGTGCTTGTAATCTGAAATTAAGTGAAAATACACAATTTGACACATTACTCAGAAATTTTAGTTTTCGTAATAAAAGCATTGCGACAGCATTGCAACGTTCATTTTATTGCAGCTATAAAATTTAAGTTTTGGCGTTCACTATACTTCGATTGCAACAGAAAATGTGTTAAGAGTTATCTTTCACTTTTAACACATTATAAACTGTCCTTAAGATTTATATCGGTTATGTTAAATTCAAAAAAAGGAATTCTGCTTAGCGACTTTTGTACATGTAGTGCTACAGGTGGGACACAAGATATTCTAAAATTACGAAATTATGTTATGACAAAGATATCTTAATAAAATGACAGTCATAATTGTTAAAACTTTTTTTTCATAAATATCAGTTAAATTAATATTTTATTTACATACAGTTCTGAAATTGTAATATATTTTATCCCAATCCAAAGGCAATTTTCTATGCGAATAAAATAGAGGAAAGTTTATGTCGATAAGTTTAAATTTAAAAAAAGACTATAAAATACATTTTTTATAATGGCAGATTGTAGACAGTTACAATTGCAACATAGTCTATTATTCTATTGTTCCCTGATACCTAAGGAACCGGTTAGAAACAGCGACTTCTTTGCAACCGAGGCGTTGCCTCGGGTGCACTACAGGGGGTAGGCCACCATCGCACCTTCACACATGCCATAGTGACTCGTTTATAGGGTAGGGATCATTCATATTTCATTCACACACATAACGAAAGGACAAAGACAGGATAGAGAGAGAGAGAGAAAGTACATCCATGCCTGAATCGGGATTCGAACCCAGGATCTTCCTATCCGCCGGCGTGTAAATAATACTAAATCAGTATAGATTTTATCATTAAAGGAAATGAAAATCACGCCTACTCTGTCACCCGTCACAATTTTAAAGTGTAACAAGTAAAACATTTTAAGCGATTTTTATATTTTACAGTAATTTTAACACAATAGGTATGTGTTAAATAATTTTTAATGTGAAAAATTAAAATAATTTAATAAAAATTCTCTTTCGAATTTAAATCATTACATGATAAGATTTTGAGATAAAAAATGTCTTATTATACTTCTTCATAAATTATATATTTTCGCTAAAATTATACATTATTAATTATTTATTAATTTTGAATGTCTATTTATTTACTATGTAGCATTAACATTAATTCATTTACTTTACAAAATTTTGTTGCATTTCTTATCATATAAATTGAATAACTTATATATATTCACATTTTTTACCAACATCATATTAGATAAAACTTAAGCTAGTGTCAATGCATTGAAATAAATAAATTTTCAAATGTATTGTGTGTGGGGGGGATTATAAAAAATTATAAATTTAAATGTAAAATGTAAGTAATTCCTAAATATAAATGTAAACAAAGATTCCTGCGTATATAAATTAAAATGTCTCAACCTCTGAAAGAATATCTCAACGAATTTGTAATATTGTTTTTAGCAAATTATACATCTTTTCTAAGTATACCTTTGAGAAAAATAATTTTGTGCCATTTTATGATGTTATTTTTAAGCGCGTATAATGATAATCATGAAAAAGTCATCATCAAAAATTATATATTCGGAAGGTGAATATTTAAATCTAAATAGTAACTAATCTTGTATACATCACTCCATTAAAATCTTTAATTAAAAATTAATAAAATAAAAAAGCAAATCTAAGTTAACTCATTAAGTGGCTAATCCTCATAAAAAGTGCTCTAGTATTTATTTAGAAATAATATATTAAAGGTTATAACATTAAAACTTATAATACCACTTTAAAAAAATGTAACCCAAACCAAAGAGCAAACAATCTTAATTTTACATATACATAGAAAACTAAGATTAATGTTGGAATCGGTTAATAAGCAGACCTTTGAAGACTTTTGAAAAAAATAATTGTAATGAGAACTTCGAAAATTTAATTATAATGAAAGGTGAATTTACCTGTGGCATCAAAATTAAGCTTTAAAATTTGCAACATTTTCAAAACATTTCGAGTAAGCCGAAATTAATTAACTCAATCTTAATAATTATGTCTAAAATTTCGCACATTCCAAATTGGCCTGGAATTTATCGAATCAATTTCTCAGAAATATTGAGCACTTCATTCAAATTTCAATTTTTTAGAGAATATTTGGTACATTATGAACATTTTATTGGAATACGTGATGGATTTATATATATATATATATATATATATATATATATATATATATATATATATATATACATTGTAAACTAGATATTATAACTACGTACATTAACCTATAATGTATCTTTTAGTGTTCTGAAAGTGTAAAATCATTGATGCTTTATGGCACAAACCTCATCTGATTTATCAGTTGATTATTGAAATGTTCATTGTCTATTGAGTAATATCGTTATCAGTTTATATTCGCCCATTGTATCATAAAGTAAATTTCTTTGTGTTGATGTGAATTTAGATGCCTTAATGTGATGTATTTCGTGATAGTAAGATCCATATATTTATATCTAAATTGATCTTTGCAAGTGTAAGGAATAAGTAACGCTGCGATATCAAAAAACATAAACTGGGTTTCAGTTTAATATTTATCCATTATTTCGTTAGAAATGCAGCAACGAAAACCCTTTGATGCATTTTATAATTTCAATTTTTTATTTCAATTCCTGATATCGTGGCGAAATTGACGAAAATTTGTTACTAAGAAAAAATGCTTACTTAAACCAATTATCTTATTTTTATTGTTTTTTTTTAATGAACTATTGGCCAATCAGTATCGTTATTGAAATATAATCGATTTTAATTTATTAAAGTTCAAATTTTGCTAAATAAAAAAACTTTTGTAGTTTCATAAATGCTGTACTAAATTATATTTGAATCGTTGTTGTGAAATGTTTCAAATATTCCGTAGTTTCTTGAAGTAAAAAGCTTTGTAATATCATAAAGGCACTGTCTGAGAAGGAGCTATGTATGTTGTTATTTATGGCATTTGAACTTGCTAAGCTCAATTTGCCGTGAGCTATGCTAATTTAAGTCAGTAGGGTATATCTTTCGTTTCAGCAGAGCACCAAGAACGTAAAAGTACGACTACGAAAGATGGTACCAACAGAGGATCGACTCTTTCAACTTGCATTAATCTGGAGGGAAGTAACATACTCTGTACCGGATGCTCAGCGACATACACTCAATGGTAACTGCTCAGCAAAAGACCACATAACCTTTCATTCCATAGATATAACGAGCACTTCATAGCATGTACTCGTCGGGCCTTTAGCGGCATTGAGATTCGAAGCCCACCCTTCAATACTGAAAGCTGAGGCCATAACCATCAGACTTCCACGACCTCCTGAGAGTATCAAAAATAATATAATCACATTTAAATCAGAAAAGTATTCTCATTAATTCATAGGTTATTATTTTTGCTTCAAAGTGTTATTTACGAGACTAATATTATAATATATTAAAACAATATAGCTTTCACTATTAGATGAGGAAAACATGAATATAGAATACTACGGTCCGATTTTCTCAAACTACTTTCGTATGATAAGTTTATTGCTTTAAAAACAAGAGTTATACAGCCGTTTCTATTTTTTAAGTCATCCGGTTGCTGTTTCGTATAGTCTTCAGAGATTAAATAAAAGCAATAAATTAAAGTACATAAATTAAATTCTCCACTGCTACAATGTAACTTTTTAATGCTGATAATAAATGTGTTTTGAAAGCGTATTTATTTTTTAAATATAGCACACAAACAAAACACGTTTATTGTTACACGTGAAACAGTTTTGGGAATCATCATCGCTTGATTAAATTTATAGTGTATGCTTTTCAATGCTATAAAAATATTTTTTGATTCCTATGAAATCTTGTATCCATTTAAATGTACAATCTCAGATTTACATGTATAGAAACAAATCTGTTGTTATTTCATTTTATTCCGATTCAAAAAATATATCCGATTGCCAAACGAAATTACTTTTTTTCAAGAATGAAGTATTTTCTGTTTTAAATCGATGAGCGGGGAACAAGATACCAAACTTAACATTGAAGCGTCACGTTAATTATGTGTTTATATTTTTCTTTTCTCACACTTTATTGCACTACTCCCAACAACGTCCAGTACAATTCCATGTTAACTGAAATCCGGTTTTTCAGTAGCAGACCATACCAATGATTCTGAGAAATCACCATTATTCTATACAAAAAAAAAATTAAATAAACGGAAGATAAAAAAATCTATTTTTTGCAAGTAAATAAACAAATAAAATGTGTCTAATACGTAAACATTTATTGCAGTAATTGATAACAAAATATATTTCAAGAGGTTTAAATAAACTACTTTACTATTTTGAGGATTTATATTTCTTTCCTTTTAACGCAGTAAAATCAAACGCTCATGGTCACATACATTGCATGGTACACTACAGAAAATTAATAAAAAATTATATATGATAAAAATGCTACTAATAGCCCTTCTGAGAAGTGGGAATAAGAACTTAACTTCTATCAAGTTATTCTTCCTCGCGAATTCTAAATTAGTGCTCTCTTATCATCAAAATATTTCAAAGTTGCATATTGGGAATTAAAAAATTGTTTTGATTTCGTGTATTAAACGTATTTCAGTTAAGAAAATGGGAAAAATTGTTTCTTGTTCTCCAGGGAACAAAATTTTGCCCCATTTTTAATTCAGGTATTAAAGGTAACATATTTAAGTTTTATAGTAAAATATTTTCGAAAAATCGTTATATAGAGATGTTTAAAGACGAATGTTTTTAACAACCTCATAAGCTACACACTTAAGATACATAAATAACTGTATTTTATTAACAAAGTTTTTATAGTAAATTAAATTTTTCAATTAATATAAGCTTTTGTACTTAATTTAAATATTGCGAGAATAATTTAAATCACATTTATATTTAAATTTTATTTTATGTTAGTACTACAGCATAAGAAATTAAATCTAAATTGGAATTTAAAAATGTACATTAAAACACTGAGATAAGAAAAAAAGTTAAATTTATATTTAAATTATCAAATATAGCTTGTAATAAATTTTCGTGATTTAGAACTAAATTTTTTGAATTTATATTTTTAACCCAGGGAAAATTTACGTGCTTAAAGTACATACTCGAGGATGCATTGAGAACTCCCAGAGCGTCCTCGCGTATGATGTCCAGTCGGCAAGTTTTGTTGAATAATTTACCTAAATTATTTTTTGTTACTTTTTATATATTTCCATTAAATAATAGGTACTATGTGTATCTGCTTTTAATTAAATTATTATTATAGCAGTATATTAAATTATTATTAATAAATTATTAGAATAGTACAAATAACATATTCATATGTTTTGCGAATCTATAGGGGAATTTAATCACATTTAGCACAATATATTTAAGATGTTTTTGTCCATTGTAGATGGGAGATTTTTTATGATATATTGTTATATAGGTTTCTTTTGTTAATAACTTGGTTGTTTCCTTGTCTCACTCATGAATTTATTTTACCAGAAGTCCATAAAATTTGGAAAGAAGTGATTTTAATCGTGTATTTTCTTAGAATATATTCATCTAGGTATTCCAAAACAAATTTATTCAAGAGGTTTGACTGACTTTGTTTTATTATTTTTTTTAAATTTACGGAAAATATCTCGTTCTATTCTATTTGTAACCTATTGATATCAAATATTTACATATGACAATTGTGAAGTCCTCCAAAATACAATTCCGAATATTGTTTTGATTTTAGTTATTTTAGTTTCTTTGGCATCATAGCTACTCTCAAAGTTCTGTGTAGTATATATGTTTGTTTCTATAAGTGTTGAATCATTTATTAAACTTATATTTCTTATGTAACAAATGCTTCCAAGTAATTTTAGTAAAATATTATTAAAAGAAGTTGTAATAATTTGCTGATTATAATTTTACTCTAAATTGTGCCTTTAGGCCATAGTAGAAAGTTTTAGAGAAAATATCTTTATTGTTTAAGTCATGATGAGGATTATGTTCTTCATCAAAAAGAGATTTAAGTTCTTTAAATATCCATTCATCACTTATTCATTCATATATCATCGTCACTTATTCATTATATAGCAATAGATGCATCTTTAAGCATTTCTCAATCCATTTCATTTCCTCATTGTGCGAAAAACATTAGTTCAAAACTTAAAAAAAAGCATAATTTAAATCTAAATACTCAACCACTCACGTTGTGTCCATATAGAACAACGTAATATCAAAAATATTCATAAAAGGAACTTTCAGAAATTCAAGATTTACAGCTATTATAGGCTAGATGGTCATAAATACATCTACAGAAAATTTAGAGTAATTTCAAAAAAATAGGTTGTTTTTTTAAAGTGTGTTTTAAAAGATACCAAGCTAAATTTCCATTGTTATTTGCAGTGCTTGCAGTAATTTTTGGAGCATTCTCAGAAATTTCATCACGATTCTTTTTAAAAATCTAAATATTTTATTTATATTATACTCATTTATATTATACTCAATATATATATCAGTATAACATTTATTCTATAATATATATATATGTAAATATATATAAATATATATATATATAATATACATATATATATATATATATATATATATATATATATATATAGTCTCTAAGAATCTTGAATTAGTTATACGTTTGTATATTTTTAAGGATTAATTTTTCATTTTTACTGTCTTACATCTAATTATTACTGATTACTAAGGTATGAAAATTAGTTATCAAAATGCACACACATTAGTGTAATGGTGCCTCTGAAGGTAGTGAATTGAAAATTGTTTTGAGTACCTGCCCATCACTAATCACCTCCTAAATTTGAAACAGGACTGGATGACAAATTCACACTTGTCTAAACATCTGTGAGATAACAAAGGAATAACTTTGGACTTTAGAAATTAAAACGGCTTGATGTTAATGTGCAGTAACATGTGTTTCTTACAATATTGATGTATAAAAAGAAGAAAAAACAGATTACTATTAAATTTTAGACGCATTTTGTGATACTAAACAAAAATGCAAACATAAATAATATCAAATTTTTATTTATTTGGTTTTCATAGTTGAGGTGGCTCAAAATCTCTCTCTACCTGGTAAATATAAAATTTAAAATATATTTCTAATAAATTGTTATATTTTTAATACGTTAAGCTGCAAATTTGATGTTATTTAGTATTGAGAATCGAACTGATAGACTTCAATAAAAAGGTTCAGCAAACTTTAATGTTTATTTATTTATTTTTTAATTATGAAGATTAAAATGTACTTTTAATGAATCTTACAAGAAAATTAAACAGTGTTCTTGCTACAGTACATTTTTCTTTATATTGATTAAAATGCTCCATATCATAACAATAAATCTCCAAAAACAGCTACTCTTAATCAAGATATTTTTCTTATTTTTTTGGCAAACCTAAGTAGAAAAAAGTTTAATTCTTTTTTAATTGTACCTTTTTGGACTGCTGTATTTTTTATAATAAATTATATTTTAGCATAATTAAATATGTATTGGTGCATTCAAAAAATAAATAATAAAGTGCGTGGAGTAATGCTATATATTTCTCACTTTGATGGAAAATATTTTGTTGAAATTTCGTTTCTATCCTGCAGAATAATATTATTATTTAAACTAAATGATGAGTGGTACAAATAAAAAGATAAACTAAAAAAGAAATATGTTTATTTTAAAACTGAAATATGTTTATTATATAAATCATTTTATCATATAATATAAAAAGTTGGTTAAATGAATGGCAATGTGAACTTTTAGTTTCAATGATGCTTTAATTTATTCTTAATGTAGATAAGTCTATTAAGAAAAGTTTTCGTATGAACCAAAAAGAATACTGCATTTAGTGTTGTATTCAGTTTGTCAAATTTCAAAATATATTAAAAATCAAATTTAAAATATATAAATGTAACATAATCCAAAAAATAATTTTAAGTAAATATTATTACATGGTAAAATGTTGGATTATATATACATATAAAATAAATCAAAGTTCAGTATGTAAAATTAAGAAAATTTATACATCCCATTAAATAATATTTTTTAATAATTTTATAAATAACTGTAAATAGAAATATACAAATGAAAAGCCAAATAAAATTACCATTGAATCATATTCAATAATAAATATAATTTTGAATAGTAGTTATAATTTCAGCCTATACGTTTAACTAAAAATATTTTCTACGTATAAAAAGAAAATAGCTTTATCGAAGACACTATTGAAAGTGACACAATCGAAAAAGAAATATTTTTATAGCTCATCAAAACTCTAAAAATCAAGAACAGTTTTTTTATCATGAAATGCCAAGGAAACGTGCGCAGAATTTCTGTAACCGTAGTTCCAAATTCAATGCAGAGCTTGTTTCTGGCGCTTAAAAATTCCAATTCTTTGAAACTGGGCAATAGAATGTGCTTACGAGGCAAGCTTAATATTCTGATCCCAGAGTGAATCGGTTATATCAACGAGACATCATGGAGTGACCCCTCATATGAGAGGAAAAGAGAGTTTTGGATTCAGGCCAGGATATTAAACTGAGACTTAAAAATAAGGGTTATTTTTCAACCAGGAGCATTCTTCTGTTTGGGCAGTTAGTCATTTCTGAAAAGCTGCAGCCAGCCATGTTTCGTTTCTTACTTTACCGTGTTATCCATAAAGTAAGCATTCAATAAAACCTTTTGTTATGTATTATTATAAAGAAAAATGAATTTTAACATCATATTTTTGGCTCAAAGTAGGTCAAGCTTTAGAGAATGCATTTTCCTGTTAAAATATACTTTAAGAGTAAAAGATTTTTTGAATGTTGACTGATATGCATATCAATCTCTGATTTTTTTTTAAGTTTTAAAAGGCATGTATTTCAGTTTAATGTAAATAAATTTAAGCCTACGAAATGTATTTCAATGAATAATTGAGGGTATGTGGGAGAAGATTTGGTTGTATACTTGGATTACTTCAAAATAATCTTGTTAATTTAGAAAAAGAGAATTATCTCATAAATCTTAAGATACATTTCATAAGACAGTATTTAAACATGTTATCTATGTACTATGTTATAAATAATGAAATCTGTATATTTTGCGTGATATAATTTTCAAAATGTTATTTGTAACTTAAAAAAATACATTTAAAATATATTAAAATATACGTATTGAAAGTACAATAATTTTGTGAGCAATACCAAAAACACATTTAAATGTTCGTAATTAAACCAAATTTTTAATTATATTTACAAACTTCAGAGAGTCAGTCAAGACTATAAAACAGACGATAGGTATTTCATCAGCACTTATTTCTCGTTTCATACTTGAATCACAGATAATGGATTTTTGGTTTGTGTTGCCAATAAATGTACAACTCTAGCAAATTATTTTGAAGTACCGGCTTTCTACCCTTGTAATATTAGACGGTAATGCATACTATCAAAGGATAGATCTAGCAATTGAAATTTATTGTAAATTAGTTTATCACCTGCTCTGATCTTGGAATAATGAAGATACTTTCAAATAATAATAATATTTATTGCAGTAGGTGATCGGTTAACGAACATAATCCGTTACAAGACTATGTTCATTATCCAAATTGTTCATTAACAGATCATCGATTTGCCATAGGTGTTTTTGTAAAATCGATTAATTCGATCTGAATACCCTAAATTTAAATTAAAAATGATTATTTAATACCATAGAAAGTTTATCAAAAATAAAGCACATGTATAATCTTTCATATTAATCAGTCATTTTTTTATTTATGGTGCATTAAAGAACATGTCCAATGTCGATTGCTTTCCTTTCTTTTTTAAGATTCTCTGGTAGTAATTAATAGTATTGTTCTAAAGATCCCTCAACGTATTGATATTTGCTTGGTTTGGGTGACATTCTTAGATCATTGTTCAACTTTCCCCGTATTCTTTTACAATTGAACGAGGGGGAGGGGTGTTCAAAAGAAATGAGTTTCAGTTTTGAGTGAAATCAAAACTGAAATTGATGGCCTACTTTGATTATAAATATTCTAATCGAATTTTTTTTCAGTCTAGAATTTTGAAGTTTAATATTTAAGCAACACATTTTAAGAGAGATGGAAAATGATTTAAGGTCCATTGGTATTGGTCACCTTACCCATTATGCTTCGAATGCAAGAATGTTCGTTACAATATTTTAGTTCCTTATCCAAATATGTGTTCGTTGAGCAATTTGTTCACAGTCTGAACTGATCGTTAACCGATCACCCACTGCAGTTGGTAATTGGTTTAAATTAATCAAGGATCGCAAGAGAATAAACCTGAAAATTCAAAAACCGAGCTTCGACTGACGAACATGCAAAGAGCAGAAGCTCCTTTTTTGCTTGGTAGAGGCTCACAGATCATAGAATCCCTTACATTGAAAAATAAATTTTCCACTTACAAGTGTAGTCCTATTATTGAAGAAAATAACAAGGATTAACATATATTAATAAGGAAACGCAAAATATAGAGATGTTAAAAAAACCATTAATAGTTTTACTACCTATTGCATTTTGTGAAAACTGAGTTAAAAATATATTTGATAATTTATCATTTTATGTTTGCACTTCACGCAATTTTTTTCTACTAATTTCTGTTTGAAATAATTTTCTGTAAAGAAAAACTCTTTTGTTAGACGGTACTGAAATTTATCTTGATCAACACAATTCTACATACACAGAACCGTTTAATAACTTTATGCTACAAAATTTTGAATCGAAGAAAAGTGAATTTATTGATTTTTCTTTATACAAAAGAGTATTCTTTTAAATTTGTCATCAATATATATCTAGAATTTTACTTATTTTTAGTGTAACGTAAAAATATTAATTTATTTATGACACATAATTAACATATGGCTTTCAATATTTTAAAGCATATTTAAATTCAATTAAATATCATGCATGCATTATGCCATCGTGTACACTTTATATTTACTTTTAAGAGTTTTCATCAGAAAAAGATAATAAAACACTAAATAAATACACTAAATCAATATTCTATAAAAATATTGAAACTTTTTGAGGTAAAATTGAAAATATAATTACTTAAATTAATCAAACACTTTATTAATATATAATGACATCAATATTAACTAGCAATTTCACAACGAAAACTACGTAGTTATAATAAAAATATTTATTACTAATAAAATGTATGATATTCGATGTTTTTAATATACATTGTAACAACAAAAAATAATAATTACTCTAGTAGATTTATAGGACCTCTAAAATTCAGCAGCAGATGGGAAAGACATATTAAACAGATGTTGAGCCTTAATAAATAAAACCAAATAGCTAACCGCATAGCTGGTATAACATTGGACTTGTGATAGGAATGCGGAAATCATCCTATAGCTCAGAACGAACTAGAGTAACTGTCTTATATAATCTGTACTAGAGTATCCTCAATGAATAGTGAGTTATAGCGCATAGCCTGTGTTTTTACGATAGCGAATCACGTTAAACATAAAATAGAGAAGCATTTCTTTTATGTCTGCTCATAAGGTTTAAAAACTCTAGTCTCCCCAATACTATCATGTTCTATCTTAAATGTTCCTACTTCAAGGATAATATTTTTAAGTCTATACATGTTTGACGCATGCATTTTATAAACAGAAACTAAAAGCTTAAATTTTTTTATGAAACATTTTACAAAAAATATATTTTTAATAATTCTTATGTCAAACCTGATTTTATTTTGTATCTACTTTAAATGTTTGCTAAATATATTTAAAATACTCACATAGTTTTATTTTTAAACCTTAGCGATACGATATAGTACTACATATATATAGCTACTTAATTAATTATTTGTAAATGTTGTTCTTAATATATAACTACTTAATTAATCATATATAAATGTTGCTCCTCATTTCGAAAGAAGGGAATTAATTATATCCTTAACTTATTAACATGAAATATGTCTTCGTTTTTGTAAAAATATTCTAATAAAAATGTGGAATTATATCATATTGCGCTATGAATTATCACGAGCATTTCTCATTTCTGGATGGAAGTCTTAATCTTGTCTTTGACATAATCAAATTTACACAGTATTGTTTGATATTGTTTATTGACATTGTTAAGACCATTTTATTTGAAATCAATGAATTTTGATGAAATAAAAAGTTAAAAAGCTTATTTTGGAGCAACATTATTTTTCTTGTCTCATAGCGCTTGAAAATATTTATAATTAAATAAAAAAAATGATATTAATACATTAAATTTTAAAACAAATTGGATTTTTGTAATTCCTTTAAATATTTTTCAGTAAATTTTGACATTGCAATTCATTCTAAAATATGAATCGAATTGATAAAGAAAGTTTTAAATATTATTTATTAAACCAAATATCTGCAATTTCATAACTTTAAATAATAATCATTTTGCATTTAAACACAGCAACATTGCAAAGTGGCAATCAAAATGTTTGTATTCGAGCCCTCAGTTCAAAAGTTTTGGGGTTTGAACCTCATCTTATGCTAAGATGCTTATCGTGCTTAGGTACTCTCTTTAAATTGTAGGCTCAAGTTTATATTAATTCCTCGTATTCAAAAATACCTGTTTAGTGGAATGAAACAAAATATTCACAAAACAATATAAAATAAATCTAAATTAAAAGTTTTAGAATTTATGTTGAGGTTTACCGTTATGACAAATAACTAATTTCTAAGAGTAATTAAGACTGACTAAAATTAAGTATTATATTTCAAATAAACATAAATTGTTAGAAAAGAAACAGCCTTATATCATTTCATGTTAAATTTTCTGACCGGTAAAGTCATTTTTGCTAAGAAAATATATGAATATATTAGATATCGAAATATGATGAAATAGAAATTTACAAAAACAAATTAATTCCTCTAAATATTTACAAAGCCCTTCTACTGCATTAAAGTCCCAAAAATTACATATAACAACATATATTGAAAATTACTAATAAATTTTAGAAGGTTTGATACGAAATCAATAAAAATCAATTGATTGTTTTTCTTTATTTCTGTGCACTTATAGTTAACTAAATCATATTTTTAAAATTTTCTTCAAAATAGTTTCATCAACTACACATTTTTGTTTGAAATAAAATAAAGAAAAAGAGCCAAAACTGAAAGGAAAAGAAATGAAAAAATGTTCAATAAATCATTTTAAATTGCTGAAAGAAAAATGACCTAGCTGTAAATTCTCTCGCTATCAATATATTTTAAAATATATACTCTAGATATTCAGTTAAATATTGTTTACATTCAATTACAGTTTTTCGAATATTTATGTTTAAGTTTATGAATAAATTCTTTTTGGTATTTTTAGGCTTTTTTGTATTTGAGATTTATGTTACCAAACTCTTTGTAGTCATAAAAAATATTATATAATCTACCTTAAACGAAATAAAATGCAATTTGTCAAAAATATTTCAATCTTTTTTATTGCATAAGTGCAAAAAAAATATTTATAGTATTTTTAGATTCGTTAATATTGTTACAGTAAATTTTGAAATTATATGATTTGCTTCATTGTCTGCAAATATTTTAAAGCAAATGCTTTTACTTAGGTAATATTTCAATGACGATATATAAAGATTTTTATAAAATGAATTTAATCCTAAAAATATATTTAAAATTTGAAGTCTTGTTCCAATTGTAGAGTATGATTATATTTTAAAAATGTCCACTTTCAAGCCCTAATCACTAGGATACCAAACATATGATAAACCACTGTTAATGAAATGCATAATGATGAACAAAATATATGATTCATAAGTTAATATTGATTTGGTTTTAAGACCTCTTATGAGCTGCTAATTAGTGGCAGATTCACACACATGTTCAAATTATGCATGGTTTCTTAAAATTGCAATCTTTTTAATGAAAATACGGTAAAACATTATTTCTTCTATGAAATTCGCATGTGATCCATGACAATATACAGTACTTGTTCAAAATGAGTCATTTCTGTTTGATAGGAATTTTTTTCAGGTTGCTTATGAAGAAATAACAACTATATTTCAAATATTATATAGATATTATATATATTCAAATATTATGTAAAACTCTCAGACCAGTTCCCTCTCTTACATTTATTTGAAAATAGTTTTTCTCTATCAAAAATTTAAAGTTACATTTGATTGATAATATATAATTTTTTATATTATAGAGATTATGTGGTACATTTCCCATTTTGATGTAATAGTGGTTGCTTGTGTGTGGCATGTGAATTTTTATACGTTAATTAATTACTCTGTCTCTGCGTTAGTTTTTTGTTACGGGATTGGCTATAAATTAAGCAATCTTGTTACAAATATGCGATGTATTGATCACCTATAGCAATTAATGTATCTGTAGAAGTGAATATCAATTTGGTTAATAAACAACTAATAACGAAATAATTTTGTTTATTCGTTTAAAATAATTTATTTATCTCAGAACACAATTAAAGTTTTTAAAAGTTTAAACTCTTTGACGAAAATTTTATTTCTACATGTTTTGCATTGACAAAGACAGTATTAAAGGAATGCATCTATTTACATACACACACACACACAGATATATATATGTATATATATATATATATATATATATATATATATATATATATATATATATATATATATATATATATATATATACATACACAATTTTAATATAAATTTGTTATTACATTAAAACGAATACACTTATACACATTTTGAGTATGATGAATCATTATGCAAATAAAATTAAATACTATATTCGCATAGTATTGAGAAAAATGATAAAATCTGTTGACAGTCCACAATTTATTTGATAAGAAACAAAATATATTTTTGATATTTTTATATTCTGTAAAAATGAAATTTTGATTTTCTTGACAAATGAGTGTTTAAATATTAGGATTAAAAATGTCAATTCCAATAAAACACCTGCTTTGCAATGTGAACACTGATAGGTCAACCAGGAAATCTGTTGTCACATTTAGAACCAATGATCATGCAGGCATAAATATCGACTTAGAGGGCAAAAGGGTCTACAAAAATTGTGATAATTACCTAGAAACGTAGATGATACAAACCCACACTTTGACTGCCCAACTATAAGTGCTATTTGGACGAGAATCGGGGTTTTGTAGTATCGGGGATTGGTAGATCTATACACCGAAAATATTTAAGAAATATCAGAAGCTGTTATAAGAATTTATGACTTTATTTGATACGACTGTTATAGACACAACAAGAAGAAATGCAGAGTTATTTTTCAGTTCTAATTATTTATGCACACTTAATACTGGAGAATTTATTTTATTCATTAAAGTTTAAAATTTAACGTTCATTTGTATTTTCATAAATGTATATGTAAAAGCAAACGAACGGTATCTGGAAATATCAATATCGATAAAGAAAAATTTTCAGCTGAAAGCAATTACTTGATAAATTGCAAACCAATTACTTTTTAATCAAATTGTCATTAAAAGGAGAACGCTGGAAAGAAAATTTTAATGAATTCGCCAGTATTAAAGAAGCTAAAGGCATTCTAAAGCAATTCATGCAATGAAGTAAATTAATTTAAACTTAAGGAAAAAGATGAATAATTTTTATGCTTATATAAATTTTTCAATTTTGATTTTTATATTCATAATTAATAAGTAATTTACTATGCATATTTTTATTAAGAGTTTTATTAACATATGCATTTTTTTCTGCTTTTAGGTTAGTATTCTTTCATATAATCCGCAACAATTGGTGAGTCATTAAATTATGTTATTTAAAATTCTTTATATATTTTAAGCTTTAGTTCTTAAAGTGGAAGATATTATACTCGAATATTATAATATTGGTTTACATAATAATTTATTTTTTGAGATTTTATACAATGAAATTAATTTTACAAAAAAAATTAATACTTAAAGTAATTTTATGTATTATTAACTTTTATTAATATGAAAACTCGTTTGGATCGTAATATTAACTCATTTGACTAATCATTTTTGCATACCGTTTTTCATAAATGACATTATTAATGCAATTCAGGTATTATATTGTAAATGACATTTTTAAAATAAGAATTGTTTCTTTATAATCTACAAATATTTTATTGTATCGAAAAGCGAAATTTACTATACATACATACATATATATATATATATATATATATATATATATATATATATATATATATATATATATATATATATATATATATATATATATATATATATGTGTGTGTGTGTGTGTGTGTGTGTGTGTGTGTGTGTGTGTGTGTGCGTGTGCGTGTGTGTGTGTGTCAAATTCTTTAACATAAATACTGTAATATCTTACGTTTGAATCTCATTTCTGATACTTTTTTAAGGAATAATCCTCTTTTCGTAAAAAAAAAATATTATTTACTTTGTTGAACGAAGTGTTTGAGGTGGCCAGACTTCCTCATCCTTGTGACAAATATTCAATCATAACTGTTCAAATATTCTATTTCTCATTGCCATGCGAATATTTTCTCAGAAATTTACGACTCTCTCTCTCTCTTGGCTTGAAACTACTTAATCAACAACTAAAGTTGTGCGTCAAAGAGTTGTGCCGTACGTACAGCTTTACACCTCTTTAGAGGAACGTAAGACTCAAGACCATTACCTTCTGCGATTAGAGCTCCCCCACAACTAAAACACTGCATTCATTATTCATGTGCAGGCCGTTAAGCGTAGCACGCTACAGGGATTTAAAATTACCATTCAAAGACGAGGATCGCAGTTATGATAACAGACTATCAAATAATGCACTGAGAAAGTTTAAAAATGTTATATGCGCCGCTCACATTTATCCGGGCGTTTTAATCTATAGCACACGCGATTCTGGCAACCGGTTCTGGTTTCTGTGTCCCCGGTGAACCGAACCATGGTATTTTGTGCATGATAAAAGAGAGAAAGGGGGTTGACGTATGTAATGGTGGTCCAGAAAATCTTTTGAATACGAAAATAGAGTTAATTAATTATTTAGGTTAATATGTTGCTTTGCGAGCGTAAATTACAGGAGGGTAAGATTTAAACTATCTGGATATATTATAATCTCAAAAGTAAGCCAATTACTATAATCTCGGAATTAAAGGATCTTCCTAACTGTCTTTCTCTATTATTAACGTCACTCAGAATTGTTAAGTGTTTACAATATAATTTTAAAATAGAAATAAGTATAAGTATCTTGTGTGAGTGAATAATTTCTAAAGTTTATATGTAAATGAATTATACCAAGGATGCTTAACCCATGATCTGTGATCTCCTGGAAAAATTATTTAAAATATTTACATGAACTGTGTGATTACAGATTATTATTAATATAATTCATATATCAATACTTTTAATAATAAATGCTATTGTAACTGGAAAATATATAACTTAATTTCCCTTAAGGCAAATATTCACATATATCAGATTTAAAATGGATGCATTTTCGACAATATACATACACTGGTGTTAAAAATGAGGATAGTTTTAAATTTTGTTTAATTATCTCTAGAATTACTGAATCCATTTTAATGAAATTTGATATGTCCATACATTGATACGTTACAACACAAGTAACCGTTCCACAATTTTGAAACACACTCCTAATCGTGAGTAATACGCATTTGAGTTGGAAGGCATGTAACAGTGGTTGCAGAAAAGAGCAAGAAAATGGGTTAATAGGCTGTTTGGTTCCATCCAACAGTTACTAAGACTTCGTTGTGGGATTTCACTCTCGAAATAAGACAATTTGGGATACTCTGTGGCAATTGGTTCCTGTCATTCAGCAACGTTGCTTTCAGGTCCCGGATGGAACTCGGAAGAAGTTGTAAAAAGAATTATCCTCTTTAGAGCACCTCACACATGCTCCATGGGGTTGAAATCTGGACATCTGCTTGGTAAATCCATCGGACGAATATCTTAAGCTACTAGAAATTCGTCGAAAAGAAGAGATGTGCGTAGCTTCACGTAATCACCCATCAAAATGAGCTCAGTGTCAAAAGCGCTCCTGAAAAGATGTAATTTTGTCACCAATACTTCATCTCTACACTTCACAGCACTCACACTACTTCTGTCAAAGACATGGATGTCTTTAGAGCTATTTAATATAATGCTTGATCATAGCATTAAAACTACGCCGCTACAGTAGCAGATTTTGCAGACATTGGAGGACAAATAACGAGTCTATAGTTCTCTCAATATGAACATACGGTCAGAATCGGTGGACAGGTTGAACCTTGATTTATCAAAAAACATAATGACTAACCATTGATCTCTATACATCAAGTGTGGCCAACATGTGGCTCGTGAGCCACATGTCTCTTTGAGGATTATTTCTGACTCTCGATAAGTGTAATCGAGTTCTCTTTCCACATTAATTTTGTGTTGTTATATTTTAAACGAATTATTATCGTTTCATGAGTGTTTCAAAATGTCTTCTAAACTACTGAAAACAAATATGAAGAAATCAGGGCAAGATTGTGAAAGTGAGTTTTCATCTTTCAATTATAACCCCCCAAAAAAAATCCTCAGGAGAATTGCAATTAATGAAAGTGCAAGAAGATAAAACTCTACCGTTAAAATATAAGTTGACACCCATTACTGAATTTTGGTATTTTTTACCATAATCTAAGTATTCTGAATTAAAATAGCTGCTTGTCGGATTATTTCAATATTAGAAACAAAGTAATCAAGTGAATCCTTTTATTCCACTCTAAAATTCTTGAAATCCAAATACCGATCAGTATTAGATAATTAACATCTCAAAGATTTACTGAGAAGTGCTGTTTTAAGAGTTGTTGTTGTTTTGTTGTTGTTTCTTGTTTTGTTTGTTACTGAGAAGTGAAAAATTTCTGCAAAAAAAATTTGGTACCTTTTTTGCATATCATTTAAATATATTTTTAATTGCGGCTTGCGAAAAATTTCAAATTTTGAGAAATGGCTCAATGGCTGATTAATTAAAGAGTATGACCACCCCTGCTATATATTCAGCACCATGCTAAACAGATTCTCTTGTGTTTAGAAGTCAGCGGTGGGTAAAAATCGTTGATGTTCATGCAAACAATCCTCTCATAAAAATCATCTAGGATGTCACCTTTGAAATTTCAGTTAGTGGGGCCGTATACAAGCCACCTACAGCACTGTTGAGCATCAATAGCATAGACAAATGGCGATAATATCTAATCATCGTGACTTTTGGCCCACGCAGTTGATAGTTCTGCAACACAGTTAACTTGTATCACGTTACTCAAAAATATTTTTTTCACCCCATTTATATTTAAACATGAGATTTTCTTACTTTGGTACCATGTATCTCAAAGCAGTTTCCTAATAAAGTACATTACAGGTTTATCATTAGTTTTCTTACAATGATCTTGTATCGCCATGATAATATGTAAATGTTGCTATTTTTACAATAAACATTTGTACAACCATTTGAATTAAAGCCATTGCAGTATGCAATATTAAAAGTAAGTATGTTCATCTCTTGTTACTACAGGCTAAATCTTCTGAAAATAATTTGTTTTTTCAAATTGCCATCTTGTTTCACAATTTAGAAATTTCCTTTCATATTATTGTTATTATTGCCTAATTTTAAGCTGCACACATAATTTTATGATGTAAAAGTATTTTGTATGAAGTAGATTCTTATTTTTCCACTTTATATAAACATTAGGTGGAGTTTAATATATAAAATATATTTATAATACAGTTACGGATTCTAAATATATCCATAATTATGTTAGTAATGATGTATAAGAATTCGAGGAAATTGCAACTTATTTTCATGACATATTATTAAAACAGTTTCATAAATGCAAATTTTAATGATTCTCTTATTTACAATTCAATTTCTCAAATTACGTAATGGTAGTTTGAGCATTGTTACCTTGGTATATATTTGAAGAGATCTTAAATGATCTTTTAAAAGAGATCTCAAGAAATATGAATCTAATCAACAATAAGGATACATTTCTCTAAAGATATGATTCAGTTTTACTGAATAAAAAAAAACACAAATTCTGTAGCTGAAAGTATTTTAGATTACTATCTAAATCTATTATTTTAGAATCCTTCATTTATTTAGCTGAAAAAATATACGTTCTTAGTCAAAATATTTAAAGTATAGCAAAACTTTATAGTTTAAGATTCTTTCATATTTAAAACAAGAAGCTTAAAGTATTAGAAGAAGTTATAACTAGAAAAGAAATATTCAATTAAAAATATCAGAATATAATTTCTTTCATAGTATTTAAATTAATGATTTATTTAGTGTTAAATGCAAAAATAATATAAAATACATGACTGTCATGAATTAATTTTCATCAAACCAAATGTAAAATAAAAGCACTTGTATGCAATTTTATGCAAAGTGTTCCCTAAACTAAAAAATTATTTGTAACTTCTTATGACATTAATAAGCATAATTGCGTTTCATTTGTATTCCTCTAAAATAATATGCATCTTTTTTATGATAACGGCAAAATGCATTCTTTTTGATTACTTTCCCTTATTTATTAGGCATTTTTGGATCTTAACTTTAAATCTTTAACTATAATTCTCGTTGCCTGTACGTAAATTTGTTCATCATCATAGAACGTTGACTTTAAATATGTTTTCACAAGAAATCACCTGTATGTTATACACCACTAACCTTTTTTTATTAGATCTACAATCAAACTATGCAATTTTCCCTCTAAATTGTTAACCAGGAATTTTTAATGGTAACTTTAAATCACAAACTATAATTCTCTTTGCCGGTATGTAAATTTGTACATCATCATAGAGCGTTGACTTTGAATATGTTTTCACAAGAAATCACCTGTATGTTATACACCACTAACTTTTTTCATTAGATTTACAATTAAACTATGCAATTTTATCTCTAAAGTATTAACTGGGCATTTTTGAACTTAAAGTTAAGTTCAAAAATGCCTAGTTAATACTTTTGGAAATATAATGCTAATTGCCGATACGTAATTTTTTACCTCATTATACAGCATTGACACTGAATAAACTTTCTCAAGAAATCACCTGCATCTTATACATCATTAACTTTGTTTTATTAGATTTATATTTGGCGGGTTCTAAGTCAACCGCATTCACTCTGCGGGCAACTATCATCTTAACTAAGTACCTCATCCACTTCCATTAATGCGACGCTTTCTCTACGGTCACTGAGGCTCTTTTCCGTGGGAGTGGAGTAACCTCACGGGTGTACCTTCGATGAGACTCTCCATTCTGATGGGTCGTTGTGTATTAAATCAGTCCCGGCGCGAGACCTTTCTCCTTTAACATTACTCTCAAATAGTAATGGCATGGATCACGTTTGACCAAAATGTGTGCTTTTACTGAGAAGGCATTTGCTGTTGCTTTTAAATATTTATTTCAGTGAATAATAGTCTTTAAGGATTTTGGACTGTGTTAGATTAATACTCTATAAAAAAAAGAAAACATTTTATTCATTTAAATGACTATACGTAAAAATATTTTCATTATGATTCTGAATTTTTTTTTCAGCTTCATACATTGTAAAAGGAATATTAGTCATCAGGTGCAAATTTGTCCTATTTTACAGGTTTTCCTAAAAATACAACTGTGTGTAACAATGTTATTAAAATATATTACGTTACATTTTATTTAAGAATTACTTTCATTACTGTAATAATTAAGTTTTATAGCTAAATATTTTCTAAGCACATTCATTGAATAATTTGCTCAAAATGCACAGATAGCTGCTGTACGGAATCTTTCATACATTTTTATAAAATTTAATCCATTGCAAGTTAGAAAAACTCAGGAACCTGGTAGTTAGTGGTTAGAGCATCAGACATTTATCCGGAAGGGCGGTGTTCAATTCCCAATGCCTCCAAGGACACACTAGGTACAAGTGATATAAGTGCTCGTTAAGCTGTAGAATTGAAAAGCCTGTGGTCCGTCATTGAGCAGTTACCATTGGTGTAATGGTCTGGAAAAAATTTCCTCTTCCTCCCAATCAATGTAAAAAATGAGGAAGTAAATCCTCTGGTGGTGCCATCTACTGGAGGAATTTAGAGCAAGGTCGTACCATCGTGGTGCTCTGAATAAACAAAAGATACATCTTGTGTTGACTTTAGTTCGCATAGCCAACAGCATAGCGAGCATGGCTTAACCAAATGTCATAAGTAACAACACCATTTCTTGATAGCTTATGAGTCTATGCTTAAAAGAATTAGTTATGGCTATGATACGCAATCATCTACAAAGCTTTTCAATGTAAATTGTAAACCAATTTTATATGAACCCTTTTTCACAAATTTTAACTTCTAACTATCCATTTAAAGTAATATTACTTAATTATTCTATGCAAATTTATATTTGCTATTAATTACAATAATGCTTGTATAATAAAATTTAGCACATTTCTGAGAAGTAATAAAAAACTTTGAAAATATTTCCCTTATTTAAAAATATTTTTCACGGAAATTATATTGATAATATTGGATACAGATATGTTGTTTAAATCAAATAATATTTTCTGTATACAACTTCACATTTTATGAAAATGATTGTATAATACGTATGGTTTGCATATTAATTCCTTTGAAAATTTGTCAAAATATTTAACACAAAAATGAAGATTTTTATTACTAAAAATTTACGAATATTTTTCAATATTCTCAAGGTTTCTAAATGTTTCATAACTTATAACTGGTGTAAATTTTTTTTTTTAAAAAATAATATTGTAAACTTTTTTAAGTTTGCATTGTGCATTTGTGATTGCATTAAATTGAAATGTTATTACTTTTACGAAAAATAGATATCAGTTATTAAACGAAAAATTTATTCTCATTATTTTTCTTTCTCAAAGATTTGATGATCTTAATTGAGACAAATCAATGTAAATAGAATGAAATTTGTGACAAAATTATTAATTTTTTTAACAGGGCAATCATTTGTGTTTTATATTTTATCACAAAAATACAAAATTGTGTCTCAATCCTAAATGAAATTCAGGCAGGCCTATTTCCTTGTTTTCTTCATCAGAAAATTTTATCAGTAATTTGTTTATTAAATTACAAACTTTTTGAATAATGGTAAAATCAGACAACAAATGCAGTTCCATTAACCGTTTTCTTATATTTAAAAGAAAATAAATTAATAACTCTTTGTCAGTCTCAAATCATTTCTTAAATGTAGGTTTTGGAATTTTGCATGCGAAATTAAAGCTTTCATGTTCTACTTGGCTTTAATAAAGATCGTTAAAAACAGTTTACTAAATTAATGATTTTCATATTCTTTATACGTTTCTTAAGCATAAGTATACTTCTTAGATCATAATATTCCCATCAGTTTCTAACTTCCTATGCGAAAAAAAAAAATACTTTACAACTTCTAACATTAGCTTAATTCCTGAAACAAAACAGTTTCTGTGAAAACTTTTGAAGTGTATTCACAAGAAAGTATTTTTTAAACTTAGAAAAGTAAAAAAAAAAATCTAAAAACAACTTTGTTTGAACACTGAAAAGGAAACTCTGATTAATAAGTAACTACCACCATCTGTCAACAACAAAAGTAAATAATAAAGCCCCCTAAAGAGAGAGAGATAAATGAACAAACAATGCGGAAGAATAGGATGGTATTCTTTGTAATGATTTAGGGTAAACTCAGGTGGCGCCTGGAACGATCAAAAACAGAAGACAGAATATATATATATATCTAACCGAAAATAAGTTTAGAAATAAAAAAAAAGGTGAAGGGGTTTTCTAGTAATTAATGAGAGTTTGGGGTTTATGCAGTTCAATAGAAAATCTAAAATGTATCGTTCACATAGGAGAGACGGGCTGAATCTACAGCATTAAGATAGTTAATGTGTGCTCGAAAATATGAAACGAGATTCATCGATCAAATATGTTGAACAACATGGAGTTTGCATAATGATTTTCAATGGGAAAAGTAAATACAATACATTTATATGGAATACAAAACTCAGTAATTTGTATTTGTATTTTAATTACATAATTAATAAAGCAGACTGAAGGTAGCATTTAATTGATGTTGATATGTAATTAGCTATGTAATTATCAATCTTAAATATATTTTGGTACATTGAAAAAGAGGCACATTTACTATACTTTAATTTAATATCATTCATTTATACCTAAACAAACTAAAATATACAGTAGCATGAATTACAATAACAGGACTTAAATATATTTATTGTCTAAAATAAAACAATTTATTTAGATCGTTTGGAAAAAAAACTTTCAATTAATTTATATCAACTCATTTAATTATATATCAATGCAAGCATTTTGATTTTATTAATATAAAAATGTGCATATTATGAAACGGAAATACATTCTAGATTTCTATTCACTTCATAATTTGTTCTACAAGAAAAATGTGTGTGTATATATATATATATATATATATATATATATATATAAGGTGCGCCATAAATTCGTACAAACTTTAAAATTAATTAAAAAAGCATAAATGATATTAAAAAAGTGTGGTTTACACCAATGGCATCAAATATAGAGCGGGTTTCTTTGTCAACAAAAAATAAGTTCAAAACATGGCCGATAGGTGGCACGGTGGTGCCTATACGAAGCTCATTTATACAAATCAGGTTGACAATAAAACACCTGAATGGACATGGACACTTCATTTGATGCCGGCCCCTCAGTAAAAACATTTTATTTTGTGAATGTTTGGTGAAGACCATGTGATAAGTCGAGGCTGTACGATCAAATGACCCCCATGATCACCAGATTTGTCTCCTGTAGATTTTTGATTCTGGGGCTATTTAAAATCCCTGGTGTACCGGTCCGCCCATTACACACTGCCGGAACTAAAAGAAGCCTTTCAGCATATCGTGTATGGGTTTCCTCCAGACATGCTGTACTTAGCTGTTACAAGTGTTGAGACTCCCTTTACTTGCCTCACACAATCTGGTAGAAGTCATATTGAATAACTTCAGCTTACATAAATATTTGAAAATCCAGAATTGTATTAGTATTGTGTTAATTTGCTTAAAACATGAATCATCCGCGTCACCTATTGGTCATTTTTTTAACTAATTTTTTTGTTCTTAAAAAAAATCCACCTTTTTGTGATGCCATTATTGCAAACCACACTTTTTTTAACATCATTTGTTCTTTTTTAATTAAGTTTTAGGTTTGGACGAATTTATGGCACACCCTGAATATATATATATATATATATATATATATATATATATACATACATACATATATATATACATATATAGATATAGATATATCTCAGTTTAAATATACCCTTTGTAGTTTACTGTACTAATATACCTATTTTACCTTATTGAAAAACGCAATAAATCAATATGGAACACAATTTTTTTTTAAAACATGCTGGGAAAATGTATACATTATAATTTACATTTAAAATTACCTAAAAATATTTAAATTATTCTCTACCAAATGATATATTTGTTTGTTCTTTAACATTTGCATGAACTAAATGCTTTATCTCAAATGCATTTATTTCTTTGTCGAGTGATTTGTCCTGCATAATAATTTCGTTGAGAATTCGAAGCGAAATTCACATTGAGATAATAATCACAATTCCCGCCTTATCATTCATTGTAATTATGGCAACTACGCATTTTTATTTGAATGACCCAAAATATATTTTTGCGTCTCACTTCCATTTACTTTTAAACACCTGACGCCATTTCAAGAATAATGAAAGAGACGTGTGCGTTATGCGTTATTGCTTTTTTTTTCAAAAGTGGATAGCTATTTTTACGTATAAATACCGAAGGCATTAAAGGGCGACACTTTAGAGGGTGGCAATTACGGACGTGGGCGTAATAACGGTAATATTTATTAGGCACGGCGGAAGTCAACTCCATTTCTACTCTAAGAGGTATGAAAGTAATTTTTGCTGATTTGTAATGTTTATAATTAATTATTAGAATTGTAATAAATAGTGAAAAAATATGAAAAAGAATATTTTTTAAAAGAAACTTTGAAATATTGATAAACTATTAACTCTTAAAAACATGATTTCTTGAAGGAAATATAGGGCACTTTTCATTGAAATTACATAATTTTTATTTTTAGGGAATAAATTATATTATCTTATCCACAAAGGCAAAAATATCTAAAAAATATGATGGGTCCCGAAGGACATCGTCTTTTTCCAAATTTAAGCATGCTAAAATGTGTCCAGGGGAGGCCATATAGATGACGCACCAAGAACAATCTGGAAATGTCTTCTGCCCCTGCTGAAATATGTTCCTCTCGTGTGCCCACTCAGATAGTGGGCAAATTCAGTTTGATAAGATCTTGGTCTCAGATGGAAGGTCTCACCCGGTCTTTTGGTGATATACCATGGATGGTTGGGAGGAATTTTCGTAAGCTTATTGAATTTAGTTTTTGCCAGGGAAGAAATCTCACTAGATGTGAGCTCTCCACCTGGGCTTACTTACTCCTTTGACACCGATCAGGCCAAGAAATCCGCTCTTTCATTCCCCTCTACTCCCAAGTGAGAAGGGATTCATTGGAAATGCACTGTGTTTTCGGGTGATAACCTCTTAAGAAGATTTAGTATGCCTAGGTTAATTTGATCTCCAGGAAGCTGGATCGAAGCACGACAGTCAATCAGTATCCAGATATCCTCTAATTGATCCTCCATCTCTATTGCATACTGTAAACCTAATGGATATTAGCTCTGATCTAAACAGGAAACAATTACCTGAGTTTCTTATTTTAAATTCTAGACCTCCGGATACTGGGTTTATGTACATCCCACTGCCCGAGACTCCCCCCACAACTTTACTACCATCTGTGTAAACTTTCAAAGAACATGGAGAATAATTATGGATTTTTTCGAGATCCAATTATTTAACAAGAGCTCAGCGTTTTTTGTCACTATTGTTAGGAGCTCCTCATGAAACTTCATGGTAAAGTGTAAGTGAGCATCTTCAAGGACCCGAAGGTCTGCGGGCACCGGAGGTGCACATGTTAGTATTACTATTATTATAAAACATTTTTATAAAAAATATTTAAATAACAATTTTAATAAAATATAATTTTTTTATGTTCTTTTATATGTTTTAATTATTTTAAGGAAATTTATTATTTTTTCTAAAATATTTATGCATTTTATTTTATTTAATAAAAACTTTTTCCCTCTTGAATTTTGTTAAAAATTATTCAAACTATTTAGCACAATTATTGAAATAACATGTACCCAATTCAGTAGTCGCCATTTTTTTAATTTTAGAGAAAAAAAGGTATTTCTTTATTTTACTGCTGAACGCAATATTTTTTACATACATATGTATATTTTTTCATAACATTTTTCATACATTTTTACGCATGTATTTAGAATGAATATTTTACAAGAAGGAAATGATTTGATGCATTTTAACACACATTCAAATACAACATATTATTGATATAATTGAAAACAATACATTCAATATTTTTATTTTGCTCAGACTCTAAAAAAGTTTGAAAACCACAAATAATTCATAATTAACCCAAGGCATAACTCATATCTGACAAAATGACTTTAATTTGAAACAGTCAATAACATGCATATATGTATATGCTAATGGTTTTTTTTTGTAATTTAACTAATGATTTAAGCTTTCCATTTCTTATTTCATCTACTTAAATATTTTGTAGACGATAGTGAAATCAAAATGTTAAGTATATAAGTTAAATAATAATATAAACATATACGTTTTAAGATTTTTTATCTGTTTATATGTATATTATTTTAAATTCTCAACCGAAATGTAATGCAAAATAATATAAAGAAGGTCTTATGGTTTAGTAAAATCTAATTATATACTTTAGTTTTGAATTTGAGTAAATATAAATAAAACATAGATAAAATAAATTTTTAAATATTGTCTATGAAAATAACTCTATACTATGTGTAAACCTTTAAGTTTAATAAATGATTATAACAACAAAATTTCGTATTTAAAGTAAAGTTTTTAAAGTCGAACGTAAATTTTAAATATGAAAAATTTTATTTACAAAAATTTTACAGCAATTAAATTAAAATAATTGAAAGCACGGAAGTATATTTTAAAGTACTTATAGAAAGTTAATTCAGTTAATTTTTAAAAAAAGAACTTTTATTATTATAAAAAAGATCTCAATTTCTTCAAATTATTTCTGCGAAAATGTGAAGTAGTTGATACATTAAAATCTTTGTTTAAGAAGTGAATTTATGAAATGTTTTTCGCAATTTACATAATTACTCTATTTATTCATTGGATTATAAAATAACTGTTTATAAAATAATAAGTAGGTTTTAAATGTTTTTCAGATTTATTTCATATTTTTTTTAAATAATAAACTCCTTTAATTTAAATATTTCAAGACACTGCATTCATTTAATATAATATTTCAATTTATTTTACAAATAATTTTCGTAACAAGATATAAATCTATTTTCCTTATTTACATAATAAATATCTTATTTATTAATGTAAAAAAATTAAACATTACTCGTATTACAATACTTTTAAGTGATTTTTGAATATAATTGTGATGAAATATGAAAAATAATGATGAAGTTCAATAGTTATATTATGCAATATATCGATAATATTTCATTTGTATATTTCAGATTTACACTCAAAATATTATTAAATTCCAAACAACTGTTTCGGTATAAGCTAAATTTAATTAGATGTTCCACGTTTTATATACAAGAAGTTTGAAATTTATTAATCTACACTTTTAGATGAAAAATATTACAAGCTATTACATTTCTGCATAACATTGCTAATATCTATTTAAAGAGAAACCACTCATATGAATGTGATTTCTAGATCAAAATTCAGTTTAATTAAACTCTTAATTAGTACACATTTTTAAAAAATAATTATTAAATAAACTCTGTAGAAAATCAATTAACTTCATGATAGTTTTCTAATTCATCACCATTCTGCAAATGAAGACGATTATTATCATTGATTAGTATCTTCTTGAACTACATTTACAGTTAATTTAAGCTTTAAAATAATATGATAAAACCATTACACTGCTGTATATGTTTACTAGTATATCATGAATAACTCATATATAATTGAGATTTCTTGGTCAAAAAGCAGTTTGATTAACCTTTTAATTAATACACATATTTAAATAATATTTTAATAAACTCCAAAAAAATTAATTAAGATCATAATTCGTTTTCTAATTCATCACCTTTCTTCAAATTAAGGCAATGATTTATATAAATATATATATATATATATATATATATATATATATATATATAGGTAGATATAGATATAAACAGATAGATATCTTAAGCCTCAAATAATTGAATCTAGTAAAAGATTAATTCCTAATATCCCATCACATGTGACTTATGATTATTTTGAAATTTACGGTTTCAGTAAATATTAACTCCTACTCTTATGGTTTAATGGAATAACTCCCGATGCTTAATAATTTCATAATGAAGGAATGTAAGCTGCAATAATCAGCTTCTAACCATCAATCGGCCAACGACCGAACATCCATCAAGATTATATGGAGAAAACGGTAAATATTGAAAAGAAGGCTTCCCCAATTGATGTGCGTTCATAAATCATGCAGGAATCCAGTAATTCAGAAGCATGACCTCATTGCTTTACCTTCTGGATTTGAAATCGGAAAATTCCAATCCGAATTGCTCGTAAAATTTGCTCTCGATAGGTACACGGGGATTATATATATATATATATATATATATATATATATATATATATATATATATATATATATATATATATATATATATATATATGTATATATATATATATATATATATATATATATATATATATATACTTCGTGCTTGCACTTTATTTACCTTGATTTGGAATGGGTTAGGGGGAAAATCTAGGAAATTGTTCCTATTTGTTTCCAGATCAAAATGGTTTTTTTTATGAAATGATACTTGAACATAATATTGTTATGTTATTGAATAAGTCTTTATGATATTTTCAATATGAATTGTAAAAAAATTAATTTCACTTAATGTAAAAGGTTATTTCTTCTACAGATATTTAATTATCTTTATTGGTTAAGTATAATTTTAAAAGTATACTTGTATATTAGCTTGAAATGCCTGTGTGGGAAAAAACAATGATATGTGGGAAAAAACAATAAGTAAACAAAACATAAACGACAAGCGTATTTTTACGTAATATATTTTAACATAATTAGGTCATGGTAGCCCAGCGGTTAGGATATCGGCCATCCATCTCATCTCGTAGTGTGGTGTTCCATCCCATATGTTGCAAAAGCCTATCGAGTACTCGTGATTGTTAAATCTGTGGAATTGAAAGTCCTGTGGTCACGGTTGTATAGCAGTTATCATGGGTATAAATGTCTAAAGAATATTTCTTTCCCCTCCAGATAATTGGTAAAATTGAGAGCGTGGATCCTCTGTTGGTGCCCACCATTGGAGGAGAACCTAGAGTAAAGTCCCACTTTTACTTTCATGGTGCTCTGGTGAAACAAAATATCCACCCTACTGACTTAATTTCGCATATCCATCGGCAGAGCGAGCTTGGTTTGTGCAAGTGTCATGAATAAGTAACAATTGCATATTATATTACATAACACCAGAAAATAACTATTAAAATAAAATTTTAAACTGATGTTGCATATTTCAATTAGAATCGCAGTTGGTCAGGTAGAGTCATTAATCTCTATATATCAGGTTAGATAAGCCGTTATTCAATGCATTTTTATGTTGAGTCGTCTTCATATATTTCTACATTTTTTTCCACAAATGATGATACAAATTAAAAATTTATGAAGCATATCTTCGATTGAGGAATACGAACAATTTATAAAATCAGATATAGTAATTCATTTCATTACAAATTGAATTTTCGTTTAAAACAATTTTTATAAATTAAATATTAAAAATGCTTAAGCGATATATTGTATTCTTTTTTTTTAATTTTACTACTATGTGATTCAAAAGAAAATGCTGTATTTTGAAATAACATATATATATATATATATATATATATATATATATATATATATATATATATATATATATATATATATATATATATATATATATATATATATTGTGTGTGTATCTAAATAAAAGAATAAATACCTCAGATTGTACTCACTTTGACACTGAAATTTTAAAAAAGAATAAAATTGGACAGATGATTATACAAATTTCAGGATAGACTCACTTCCCAATGTTATGCAAGTAATCTTAAATTTGCTGCTCATGTTGAACAAGAGAAATCTCTCTCTCTCTCTGCTAAAGATATACCCTTATAAATATTATTCTTCTTTCAGAGGAAGCATATAAAAACAGACACCGCCAACGGAGGCAATTTCAGTTGACATATGATTTTATAAGATGTATGATGATTGGATAAGAAAAGGCTAGGTTAATCCAAGTGATAAAACTCAGTTGAAACATATCTAGACGCATCGAAAGTGCACGATGTGTTGGGAAGATTATTAGAACTGAACAATATGGTATTGTACAGGGGCATAGATCCATCCAAAAAAATGTCAGCATGCGCGAATTAAAAATTATCAACCGACAAGCATTACCGGTCTACAAGTCATTTCTATCTCCATACTGCAGAACTTTTAAGACAACTTGAAGCTACCATGTCAAGGAACAAATTTTCATTTGTTTGGCAGTGATCAACAGTCATTGTTTTCGTTAAGAAGACTATCATTAATTCTATAGCATAGAAGCCAACATCTGCAATGCCTCTGGGCATTGCATACAATGGATTATCCTGGACACTTGTTCAGAGATAGTCATGTTTCTGTTTCTCCAATAATTATTGATGTATAAGAGCATTACATCGACGTGTAGATGGTGGTGCTGGTTCTAATGTAATTGTGGAAAACTCCATCTTACGACAACAAGGAACCATGTTTTGATTAGCAATTACAATTGATTCCAGGTCATTTCTTATTTATCTTCAGTGCGATATGACGGCACAATAAATAGCAGCGCTGTTGTTCCTCCCATGATTGCCGACGTATACGAGCGTGGCGTCGACGTGGACATGGATCCAATGCTTAAGTAATTGCAGAACACTGCATCGTACCACAGCATGGTATGTTTTGAGGAGTAATCGCAAACGTTTCCTGGTCCATTCTAGTTTGTCTTTAATGCAATATGACAGTGCAAAGATGAATTGTTGACACATACTTTGAATGGGTATTCCACCCCACTTTCAGAGGAGCACATCACTTTTAAGAAACAGAGAGCAAATTGCTTTCATCTGTCAATTTATTATGCAAGGTGACCCGTTGATTATTTGCTCATCATCCTTTCCTGATTTCTTTGATTTGCGATAGAATTGGATGAGATTTGCTGTTTCTGTGATTCTTCATAAGCTGAATTGTGGCAAATTGTTGGCAAATAATAGGCAGCTATTCATCCGACATTTCCTGAATCGTTATCTAGAATTATTGCTTCGATTCATTGACCACGTACGTATTGCTGTAGAAAGTATTTCAAACATTTAAAAAAACAGCAATTAGCTTACTTCCAATTATCTTCTGGATTCAGAAAGTGACGATCAATTCAAATTACAAAATTGTTAAAAATGGAGAAGAGAAACTAACAAATAAACATTTGTGTGTGTAATTTATAAGTTGGAAAATAACTGCTAGTTTGAAAAAAAAAAGGCTAATCTGGAAAATATATATAGCAATATTGTTATGTTTGAAAAATAAAATTTTATTCCTAAAAATAATAGATTTATTTTTTAAAATTTCTCAAAAATTTTTTCAACAACTTGAAATTGATCTGTTGGTCAATATGTATAATTATTAAATGAAATTGTTTTTTTGGTAACTAGCATTTGGTATTTATAAATAATTTAAGATTGTTTTAACATAGATTAAAATGATTTGAAAGTAAACTAGTATTTAGAAGTTTTCAACCCTGATATATATATATATATATATTTATATATATATATATATATATATATATATATATATATATATATATATATATATATATATATATATATATATATATATATATATATATATTTATATATATATATATATATTACAACTCGGAAACGCAACTTTTCGAATAGAATGTTTTCCAACTTAATATATATTTACCCAAATTTTTTAAGACATTTTTAAGAAAAATTTCCTAACACAACATTTTTATTCATGTGCATTAATTTAGTAATTTTAACTTTAATTGAATTAGTAATGGAAAATCAAATTTGATGTTCAGAAATCAAATTTTATAAAACTGAATTAGTATTATTTTAATTTAAAAAAAGAGTTCATTCATTAATTTAAACTCATTTACTTATCAGGATATAGTCTATAAAACATATTTCTCTGTTTAAAACATTACTTTTTTTAATACTATATGGTTAGATTCGTACAAAAAACAGTTGTCTAGCAAGTTTGGTAAAAAATAACACTAAAAGATATTTTTTTATGAAATATGCATTAAAATATGAACTAGTGACATTTGCTACAAATTTCAATAAATAAATATTTTTTTAAAACGAAATGATAATTTAATTTTAATGGAAAATTCAAATTCATTTCAACGTAATATTTTTCCACATATTGTGATAAAATAATTAACTTTAAACGTTCTGTAAATGTATATGCTTTTCTTGAAAACGCATTGCTTAAAAATATAAAGATTGATAAAATAATAAAAATTGTGACTACTATTATTTTCTAAAATCAATACTAGATTATCGTTAAAGCAAATGCCGCATGGGGCGTATTCAATAACGCCAAACAATAAAAATATATTATTCAAGGATGGGACAATTCCTTCTCCACCCCCGCAGAGTTTCTTAGCCAGCTTTTCCTTCCTGTTAGGAGATATGAGTTCTTTTAGTCATTATAAAAATAATTCAGGTTTTCCATTAGAATATCTGAAAAACTGAGAACCTTCTTAAGAAATGTTTCTAATCAAGCAAAGTAAGCAAAAGTATCAGGAGAAAAATAAAAGAAAAATATTCTGATAAAAAAAATTGTCAGCTTGCCAGTAGCGCATAACTCCTTGAGGAACCTTCTTACTTAATCTCGCAGGTGAGAGACATAATCTGTCAAGGCAAAAGCATGACTCCCCGGGGTCCGAGGATAATGCGGGGACATTATCTTCGGAGTGGCATCACTCCGGAATACAGGCTGTCCATTATTACGGCTGGCTGGTCATTCAGTGCGCTGCTTTGTCATACCGCAGGCATTAAGATAACTAATGATGTCCCATCAGAATCAAGTGTTGGCTTAGATGGAGCTTCTTTGTCTCGGTTAGGCAGGCGTTTTGGAACGAGCGCTCGCATGGATTATCATTTCTTCTCGGAAGTAAGCTTTACAGGGAGAGATGTTTTAATCACGGCCACAGATTTCATTTTGTCATGCAAATAACGATCAACAGTATAATGGAAATCGTCTGAAAGTTATCAACCATTCTTATACACATGGTCCACTGAGGTCAAAGTTCACTCTCAAATCATCACGGATTTATTTGAATGATAGTCTTCAGAATAATTTTTGTCATTATTTTAAATATTTCGAAGTTCTACTTCAGTGGATTGTATTCAACTACAAAAATAAAGCAATAAATTCAAGATCAGATAAATATGTTTTAATCAAGGCCACAGATTTCATTTTGTCATGCAAATAACGATCAAGAATACAATGGAAATCATCTGAAATTTATCAACAATATTTATATACATTGTCCACTGAGGTCAAACTCTACCCTCAAATCACCAACTATTCATTTTGATGACAGTCTTCAGATAATGATGTTTATCATTATTTTACAAACTTTGAGTAATATAGTATTTTGAATAATGGAAGGATTTAGGGATGCATTATATGGATGGAAGGATTTGCGGATAGAGTGGTTGGATATATGGATTGATGGATGGATAGTTAAATGGATTGATATGTAAGAATTTGCAACAAAAAATTTGCAAATTGGATGGATTGGATGGATTTTAAGCTTTACTTTATTGAATCAGATTTAACAATAAAAATAAAATAAACAAACATTTGAAGTTAGAACTTAGTAAAGATGTTTTAATCAAGGCCACAGATTTCATTTTGTCATGCAAATAACGATCAAGGATATAATGGAAATCACCGGAAAGTTATCAACCATATTTATCCGCATTGTCCTCTGAGGTCAAACTCTACCCTCGAATTATCAAGGATTCTGTTCGATGGCAGCCTTCAGATGGTGATTTTTATGATTATTTTACCAGTTTCGAAGTTTTATTTCATTGAAATAGCTTAAACTTAAAAAAAAACATTTGAAGCAAAAACTGATAAAAACAGTTTTGTAAAAATACTCCAAAGTACATTACTCAGGAAAGATTTCTTGGGTAAAATACCAAGTTATTAGTTCATTTATTGGAAAAATACATTAGTAGAAACTATTCATCTTCTTAATAAAGTAAAATTTTATTCACCAGCTTTCTTAGACGGCTGAAGTAATTGCCAGTTCTTATTATTTTTCTATTATATATATATTTAATTTTATTGGTAAGAAATTTGACATAATATTTAATACATAACGTTTCATGCTGAGATTCAATACCAGAAATTACGTTAGTTAAGTTCAATTCTCCAAAATATAAATCATAATTTTCCCTTAAAAATGTGCCAAAAATATAATGAAATATTATGTAACACCATTTAGTACAAGAGTAAAATTAATATAGAATATTTTTTAAGAATGAAATCATAGATTATTAAGTAAGTTATGCTTATATAAATATATGTAAATTTCATTATCATATTTTATGTGTCTAGTTAAAATATTAGATGCGTAACCGAGTTATAACATGCATGAATATAACATATATTTCATCATTCAAAAATCTTATATTCTTTGATTGCTACTTTTTAATCATTTATTAATGTTATAAGTGTTTTGAATAACATGAAAAATGGATTGTTTTTCTTAAATTGGTACATTTCAAAACACATTTGTTATTATATTATCAAACACATATTTCACAAATAAATTACAATTATAGAAAATGCCTCAAAAAACAACGAAAATCACAATTATTTAAAAAAATTCTGGAAACCTAATTCTAATACTTTTAATAAATTTAGAAAATGCAATCCTTGCCCCATTTAGGAAGGCTTTTCCAAATCGATTTTCATTGCGATTATACCTTATCATTCACTTAAAATTTTCTTCAAGAAAATTTTTAAATCATCTTGTTTAAAAGGGGTTAATTTTCCTTCTATAAATGAATAAATAAAGTCTTATTTTTATTTTTCCTTTTCTATTGTTAATAAAATATTTTTCATAAAAGCAAGGAATTAAAAATAGATTTGTTAAGTTTTAATATTTCTTTTAAGTAAAAATTCTTTCAAAAATGTAGATATCTTATTTTTATGATATTTTGAGTTGAAACCATATATTTAGAAAAAGAGAAACATTTACAAAAACGACACTTTTACAAATTTTATGCAATTTGTATGATTTTTAAACCTAACTGTTGTGATATTCCTCGATAAATTTTCATAATATTATTATCATTTTAAATTTATTTATGTGGCTTCAGGCCGATATGTCAGATGAAAATTGAAAAACTCTGGCCATTAGTTCAAGTGCTTGTGGGTTCGAATCCTACCTCACATACAAATACTTATAATGATTCAGAATCTGTTTTAGTTTATAAATTCTGTCCTTGTTTATTAGCAAATACAAAGATGCAATGAAATGGCAAACTAAAGAGAAAAATTTAAGTGGTAACATTTTCTATTTTATTTTTAATATTTGATTATGAATCTTCTGACTAATATTTTATAGATTTTTTTCATCATCTATGAAGTCGAAAATTACAAAAGTTATTGCACTAAAGCATCTAGTCTTGAAGGTGTGTTTCGAAGAATCACGAAATGTAGCTTTAAATATCCGATTAAACAATGAAGGTAAATACTCAATCTATCTTTCTTTTAAGGACATAAGACAAAATTCGGGAAAAGAAAAACTTTCACTTTTTACTCTCAAGGAAGTTCTTCCCAGGGAATTCTATCTTCCCTCAAAATCTTGCCCAAAATTACAAAATATTTTCAAATTTTTTCAATATAAATAATTTTTTTTCTTCACTGTATAGGTAATAAATATAAAGACACATTCGCAATTTATTATTTTGTTTTAAATTTCTTATAAATATTTTTTCTATATTTATTAATTTCGAAAAAATATAAACAATTTCATTGAACATTATATGCATTTATTCGCTGTAAAAATCCAGAAAGTATTCATTCAGTGTGAAAATCCCATGCATTTTATTGAAGAAATATTTGGAAAATATGCATTAAATGAAAAATATACATAAAAGTTGTTTTAAAATTAGAAAAATGTCTGAAAAGTTAAAACAGAATTGTAATAAGTGATAATGGTAGTACAAACAAAATAATGAAGTATATATATGTATGTAAAGATTTGTTCATAAAAATATATTAAACACTTAATCGATCATTCGATCTTAGTAAAATGTATTATAAAAGATAAAATTAAATTAAATAAGTAATTCTTAATGGGGAATATGGACTCCATTGCCAACTAATATATATATATATATATATATATATATATATATATATTAAAGTTTATAATATATTAATTAAGAGCGATTTATGTATATGGTTAAATTTACGACTCCCAAATCCTGCCCAATACTTCTTTCAAATATGTTATTATTCTGGCGGAAACATTTGGTATCACTTAAATATTTCAAAATATATTTAAAGAAGTTTTATTTTTACCAAATTATTATTAATAAAAATCTTAATTTTATAAAAAAGTATTTTCTGTATAATGGACAAATTAAAATATTTTCCTGATTATGGAAGCTCATTTTATCTTATGACATTTTGAAGACCAAAAATCCGAAAGATTCAATTCAAATTAGAAAAAATGTTAAGGAATCTTTTAAAGATTTCAAAGATATATCCCTTTGTTGTATTTATTTTTGAAACCGTGTCTAGCCATGACTTTCATTAAATGCATACTTAGTTTAAATCCGAAATAGTAAAATTCAATTAATGATTAAATTTTAAATTCAGAACATGTTTGAACATAGTCATCGAATTCAATTCATGTTCTCTGTACTTAATAAGAGACTTAAAAAATTAAATGAAATTAAATTTATGTATTTTACTGTTATTTTTAGCATTATTATATTAAAAATAATTCACAATATTTCTAAATCGAACATCATTTCATTTTAATAATAAATATAATAAAATATATGACTCACATTTTAAGAAAGATTTCCTTGTCATAAGACAGAAATAAGTAACACTTCCGGATATTTCAAAGTTAAAAAAAAATATTTTATCACTCGTTTATTTAAAGCATATCGCATTAACTAAGGTCAAAGACCTATTTTTTCAAACATATCGTAGTTACTAAGAGCGGGCTTACTACGATGCTTCGTCCCCTACAGCAATTCAATCTCGAGGTTAATATGCTAATGTTTTCCAGCTGCTCATTCTATAATGCGTGTCTATCAAGTGATAAAAAAATTATCCTGCTTAGAATCGTAAAATAGCGAGTATCACTTTGGAGATTGGATTGAACTTCTGAGGCATCAAATACACGAATTTTCTTGTGAATGAAGATACAATCCAAGTTATCAAGAAAAATTGTCATTGAAGATACATTATTGATTTCCTGTCTAAGTGTTCTTTACTTGTAAACCATCTGGTGCCAACTTATATAGATATCGATAAATCAGGGATGTTACATGCCTAGAAAAGAATGTTCGCCTTGATGTGTATTTAATAGCGAATAAAGATAGTCATGGTGTATCATTAAGATCTATTGATGATTCGATTAGATTTTTAGAAAATGTTTATAGAAAATATACTTATTACCGGAAAACAAACATGTAAGACATTTGTATACATTATACATTGAAAACTTGTTGGAGAAAATTAAAATAACAAGTCATTTGTGACTACTGTATTAAATTTATCTAAAATTTCTATTATGTGATGAATTAATGTTTTACATAACTTTCAATTTGCAAGTAGTGAATAGATTCTGTTGTTAAATGTTGCTTCGTCGTTTTGGCAAATTCCAAGTTAATAGTTTTGGTTAAAATTAAACCGATTTCAATATAAATATCTAAAGTAAAAAGGAATAAATAAAGAAAAATATACTTATTTGCTTTAAAATTGCGTCAGTCTAATTAATCACAAATGTATGAAAACAATATTTTTAAAAGTGTTTTTGGTCATTTAAATAAAAAACATGAGTAAAAAAAGCCCAATAAACTATTTAGAAATTAAAGTTATATTTTTAATTAATCTGAGAGAAGTAATACAAGAAACAAACTCTTAGATAAAGGAACAATTTTAAAATGTAAATTTAATATGCATTTAACATAGCAGCCATGGTAACCTAGTGGAGAGGGCGTCGGCTTTCCGTACAGTAAGGTGGGTTCAATGATGCCAAGGTTCCACCGAGTTGATGCAATATGTTAAATCCGTGGAATCGAACGTCCTGTGGTCTGTCATTGAGCAGATAGCATGGGAGTAATAATCTGAAGAAAATTTGCTCCTCCTCCAAATCAATGTCAAAATTGAGAGAATGGATCCATTGGTGGTGCCATCTATCGGAAGAGTCTTTGGTGAAAGACTTGCTTTTAATTTTGTGGTGATCTAGTTAAGCAAAAGACGCATCCTACTGACTTAAATTTGCATATCCATTGGTTAAGAAGATAGGCTTGTCTAAAGGTCATAAGCATCAACAACAAAATTTAAAATATATATATATATATATATATATATATATATATATATATATATATGTTAAATTTTAGAATAATATATGTTAGATATATATATTATTCTAAATTTAATATATATATGTTAGATATATTCGTAAATTATATATATATATATATATATATATATATATAATTTACGAATATATCTAAAGAAAATTTGTATAATGAAATAACGAATTCTCTTAGTAAATTTCAGTTTCAAAACTTTGTAACGAAATGATACGTATCTGTCCCATATAGCCAGTGGACATTTGAAAGTTCTCACGTATTCTATCGGTTGCAAGAGATTTTTTCTCTTTGCCCTAAATGCCGGAAAAAACATTGCATCACATCAGCACATTTTGAACTGCCTTGGACGGGACTCTGGGAAAATGTTTACAATTGTCTGCTTTTTCAATTGAGCTTTATTAATATCAATGGTTTCGATGATCTTGTCTAGTTTTATAAGACCAGATCAATTACAGACAACAACATAAAAAAAAATTATGAGCTTTTTTATTTCCATATGCCTGGCAAAATACAAAGAACTAAAGTTTACAAAAAAGATAACTACAGAAAACAGACAAAAATCATTTGTCTAAGGAGCGATCGTGCTTCCCAATTTCTCGCTTCTTCTATTGAGCAGCACAGAGTCTCACAAAGGAAAACATGGTCTATGTTCATTACTTTTCCAGAACCGCAGAGTGGACAAGTAGGAACAGTAAGAATTCTCGAGTACTTCCAGGGAATGGTAAGGCAGTTATGTCTTGTTAGTCAAAAGGTGGCAACTGCATTTCATCTAGGTAAATCAGGAATAAGAGAAGGTCCTAAATTACTCCAGTATTTTCAAGGTGTACAAGCCTGTAGGTCTCGTGATGGATTAGAAGTAAATAGGTGCCATAGAAACAGTTTATTATTCCAATACGAGAGGGGGTGTTTAAGGATGTTGTAGAAAGCCAGTGCGGTTTTTTGCAAGTATGTCTGCTTTATCGTTGCTCTACAAGCCACAGTGACCTGGCACCCACTGGAGAACAATTTGCTTCCCTCAAAGCAATCTCAAATTAAGAGCTCTCAGAATATCTTGACATTGTTGAATTTCAGGCGTTCGTTGGTGTTGAAAAGTGGAGAATGATTGGATGACAGAAAAGATAATAGCTCTGAATAGAAAGGATAACTGCTCTTGAAAACTTAACAATGAATAGCTGATTATTGATTCAAAGCTATGTATATTGCTATAACTTTATCATCGAAGGAGGTACCTATATAACCTTCCTGGGTATATAATATAAAAACAATTTTAGAGATAATACCAGCACCAAAATCAAAATTAAAATGGTAATCAAACTGGATCACCCGTCGGTAAAAATGAGCAGTCATTCAAAAGACCGATATTATTACGAAATTATATGTAACAAAAATTCAGAAAAATAAAATTTTATTCAAAAAGTGAAGAAAAATTGGATGAAATTTCCGAGTGTTTTCTTGAAACATACATAATACGTACTTTAAATTGAGAAAATATCATTAACAGCGGTGTTCTTAACTTCAGGAAACAGTTTTCAAGATTTATTTATTTTGGTAAAAAAAATGACAAGTTCATTTACTGATTATTTTTCGCGAATACAGGAAAGAATAAGAATCAATCATATTTATGCTTATTTTATCAGGTATTTCTTAGGTTTTTAAAAGAAAGGCTTCTAAGTTATTAGATTACATAGGAATCCAATATTAAAAATATTAAACACATTTAATTTCAAATTATTTTTTTTATTTCTTGACTAATTATATTTAAGAAATGTTCAATTTATATTGTAATGAAGTTGCTCATTATTATTGAAATTCCACTTTGGATATTGATGTTTGTAAGGATTGAAAATTTACTTTGCATCGTCGGCTCTCATTTTCAATAGAATAATATCATCATGATAATTAAAAAAAAATCAATGAACGGCTTTATTAATAATATGCAGATTATACATGATTTGAATTATTGGCAAACGGGAGTTAAATACTATTAAATGCTATATTCTATTGATGAGTAATTATCAAATATTTTACGAATTACTAAATTCTTAAACTCCAACAAATTTACTTCAAGTTAACTTGATTTCTAATTTTAAAATTATGAGATATTAGAAAAAGTAACTCTCAAAACATTATGTCGAACACTTATTACGCACTGTCTTATACCTATTTCGATGTATTGTTGATTTATTAGAAGGTGATTATTTTATTTACTAATAACCAATTAGTATGTTTAAAGGATCATTTGTGTTTATGTCTGATGTGTCACGTCGTCAGAACACCGCCCTCTCAAAAAACACGAAGTATTAAAAAAATACTTTTTAGATAAATTGCCAGACATGTCATTATTTAATAATGATTCCAACATTTAAGAATTCAAACCAATGGCTAAGTGATTAGCATTCCTGACTTCTGAACTGTGGGTGTCGGTTTCGAATCCCGGTTCGGGCACAGATATTACTTTCTCCCTTTGTTTCTGTGTCCTTTCTACTCAGATGATGTATGAATGTAAAGGGGTAGGTAATGCTACTTGACTCTGTGACTTGGCTCACAGGTATCTACTGGGTACAGACAAATGAGAAGCAGATTCCGGCATTATTGGGGTGAAGTCACCCACAAAGCTGGCCTTTACTAAAAGAAAACATTTAAGAGTAAAATAAATCTTATCCCATAAAACTATTATCCATTAAGTGGTTGCTTCTTTCGATTCCAGTTGAGATCATGGCTGCATCACTTTATTACAATTTTCATTGGTTTAAAATATCCATGACGTCAGATAACGTTTCATCTACGTCACATATAATTATATACAATATTGTAGTGAGACAGCATCGTAAATCCGACTTGCCAACGAGTTTGCTGCTTGCCTTCCAGTAGAAAATCTTCGAGGGACAGCTAACAAGGGAAATTTCACCATCCAATGTTTGAGAATGTTATCGAAGTTTACATTGTTAATAAAACGATTTCTTATATAAGGACCATAGCGTCGGTTTGAGAAGCCACTTTATAATTGATTTAAATTGGCAAGGACAGTTTAAATTTTTAAAAAAACTTTAGTAAAATCCTAGTATACGTAACATGTTTGGTGCTGTTTTCAACGCCGGAATTCATGTCATTTATAATCATTAGTGACATGAGTATTTTCTAATAATGTCACGTATATTTTCTAATAATAATGACACGTATATTTTCTAAATAGTAAAATATACGCGAGTGTTTCATCATAAAAAAGTTGTAAATATCTCAAAAGCACATTACATAAGCATGCACTCGAAATCTTAATGTCGCCAAATCCAAAGCGTTACGTATACTAGAGTTAAGCCAAAATGCCTTTAATTAATGGAATTATTATTTATTAATATATGATTATTATTTATTAATAAATTATTCATGTCTTTTAAATCTTAAGACTAATGTGTGTGACTTGCCAACGCCAAAATTATTTTTATAATATTCATGGTTCAGCGATTCATCACTTTATATATTTCAATTATATCGAAAAGTAACTTTTGCTTTTTGTTTAACGCGTAATAATTTGTGTTTGATTTGTATCGAACTAAGGAAACTCCAACATTAATACTTTCCTGGACTGTTAGCAATCTTTGTAATTTTATTCACACACTTATAATTTATTTAAAAGTATGTGGTTCGGGATCAAAGCAAATGATGCTCATAATGTTTCATTTTTATTCTTGAATTGAATTGTTTGTTTTATCTATTTTTCTAAATGCGAATGATAATATATGCACCAACAAAATTCCTCCGTTATTGATGTCCTATAGAGTGATTTTAATTCTGTGGGAGCTATTCAAATGTAAATTGATTTTATATTAGCTCTATTTTTAAATGAGAAATATCATCACATTTTACATTCAAATATTATTTTGTTTAACTTATATTTCTTTCGAAAAAAGAGCATTAAAGCTTTAATTTAGATGAGGACTGAATTAATGCTGATTGCCATTTGTGACAATACTGGTGGATTTATTGCAGGAGGACAGTAAATATCTTTGAATAGGAGAAACAACAATTCTGCATAATATGCATATTTGGTCTTGAACAGTAAGTTATTATTCTTATTTATTTATTTATTTTGATTTTTGCTGTTCAGATGAAAAGGAAAAGTTATTAAAAACGAATTGGAAATATCAATTGTTATTATTAACCGTAAAGTGGTTGTTTCTTTCGTTATAATTGAGATCTTGAGTACGTCATTTTATTACAATTCTTATTGGCTTAAAATATTCATGACGTCATATAACGTTTCATCTACATCACACTGTACTGAGATGACGATGTGAATCCGAATCATTGATGAATTTGCTGCCTGCCTTCAAATAGCATTCTTCGAGAAGGAGTAAACAAGGCAAATTTCATCAACGAATGTCTGAGAATAGTGTTGAAGCTCATTTTGTTAATAAATAACGATTTTTCATATATATGAAGCAATCTTGAGAAGTCGTTGGTCAATGGCTTCAATTAATGGAAATTGATTGATGATATTAATGCTTGAACAATAGAGCAACAGAAAAAGCAAAATGGAAAAGACATGATAAAACATCCACTTTTTCATTAGTTTAAATCGGCAAGGTCAATTGAAATTTTTAGAAATATTATTAATTATTAGAATCGATAATTAATAATTGCAATATTTGAAAGCAATCTCTTGAATCTTAAGACCACTGCTTTGTCATGCTAGCATTAAATGTTTCTTTTGATATATTTCTTTTGATATGTTTCTTTTGATTAATATTGCTGAAATAATAAAGAGCAGATTTGTAAAACATAAGCTTAGAAAGTATGTTAAATTTCATTAAATTGTTATTTATTTTATTATTATATAAATTGACATGTTAATAAGAATTTACCGATTATCCTTTTGTCAAAATTGCTTTATTTTTTCCATAATTTTGAATTGATTTTGGAACAAAATTAATTTTTAGGAGGACATCAAATTTAAAGTATAGAGGAAGCATGAAGTATATCAAGAATGAATTGCTATGATTTCATTTTTTTTTCATTTTTATAGTTTTTCACACAAATTAGTTTCTGCGTCATTTGATGAATATTTGCAACATTTGTACCACTAAATGTGCATTTTTAACTTTCAAACATTAATTTATTTGTTAACTATCTATTAGTTCTAAAATTTTAAAAATTTATTAACTATTGTATACGTGCTTGATTTTGAATTTTTAAATGTTTCAACTGCTTTATAGATAAATAAATGTATTTGCTTTCTGTGAGACTTATGTGCCTGTCATGAAACTTGAAAAATAATGTTTTTTATTATAAAAAAATTAGACAGGTATTAATTCATAGTAATCAATAAGGCTGAGGTACACGTGGATGATTATTTGATGAATTTAATTGAAAAAAATATGCATAAATAGTTGCAATGAAAAGAATAAGAAAATGTGATTTTATAAGAGAAATTGTCCTGAAAAATAAATCTTTAACAATCCTTCCACATTTCTGAACAATATTTTCGTTGAGTATTGTGAACGTTTGTGTTGCACAAATGTCAAATAGTATACGATAGATTCTTAAACTCCCACTTTAATTCTCTTAGCAGCATCTACACGAGATGGCATTAATACAGCGTTCGCATTTAATATCCCCGTGGAGCAATCTATCTTTAAAATGCGTTTGTGGAAGAGACTACTCAAAATTCAGTATAAAATACACCGTGGTCACTTACCGAAAGGAAACTTTATAATGGTCTCATACGGGTATTAAGACATTATACATCAATAAATTATAGTTAACTCTCGTTTTGCCTCTCCACATGGTGAATTATTAATGCAAGTGTTAAAAGACCATACTATAAAGATACATTTTTCCTCGCAAATGGCCAGAATATCTCGATGGTGCTGCACGTGACGAGACATACAAAAAGGCGATATAAAATGTGACGTCATACAGAAACAACATTTAATGGCTGATAAGAGCCGTGACTGTGGCCCCACCCAAATGCTGACATCACGCAACTCTCACGTGGCCTGATTTGTGACCACGCACCCCACACCGTGGTACCAAGAGCATGCGACGGAAATGTAAAAGGCGCAATAATTTAGTCCCTGCCTTTACTTTTTAGCATACACCGCGGAAGTTTTTAACTCCAAAAATAATTATTTCAGCGAATAATTTCCATATTGTTTTCTGAAATTCCACCCTGGAAAATTGTTCGCTTTAACTATAAAAATAGTGTATGTAAAAAGCACAATTTGAATAATTTGCCAGTTAATATTTGATTACTAGATGAAACTAAAATTCGTTATCAGTTTTTTTAGAATTAATATTGAGATTTCATATGAAATGCTAAACAAAATATTATTCAATTTTCATGTGTTATATTTCACAGTTCCAAATCTTATCATGCTTTGAAACGAGCTGTTTTTTAAACTAGACTAATTACCCATAATAAAATGTTTTTCATTTTCTGAAATGTAGGAGAGCAGTTACTGAAAAGAAAAACGTTTACTTACCCGATAGTTTTTACAAATTTAATTCCATTTATATTAAAATAATTCTAAGGTTTTCTATTTTTTTTAATACTACATATGGAAAGACTAATTTTCATAGATAATGGGTTTATCTAATCTGAAATGAACAAAGAAGAACAAAATACTATGTTTCGGTTATAAAGGAAGAACTAAAGATGAACATGAGTGTATAGAGCACAGCTGGCTATCTCCTTGATGTTTTCAAAGTAAGGACTACTTTAGATATCGCGTTGTGAGTTATTCCCCGAGCTGAGCTAAATATCTTGAAATAGCAGGGCATTTAAAGATGCGTCTTGTTGTTTGTGGAATAGTATCGCAATTGATGCAGAGACCGTAGGTTCTTTCTGGATCTTCATATCTCGATAGTGACCGGTTCTAAGGTGAGTGATAGTTTTAGTGAGGTCTCTATTTGTGTTTATTTCATGAATCCGTGAGTCTCTCTTAATGGTGTTTTTCCTTAGTCGAGTTTCTTAGTTTGTTGCCATTGCATTCACATCGTTAAGAGTGGCTATGAAGGTATTCCCATCAATGAGTTTTCTCCCTTCCTTGACAAGTTGGTCTGCCTCATTTCCAGTGATGACATTGTGCGCGGCATCCACTGCGGAATGCAAATCTTGTTTAATTTTTCCGTTTCATTCAATTGATGTTGAATATCATGGGTTAGCCTTGATTGAACTTATCTAAATGCTTCCATCCACTATAAAACTACTTACTTACTATCACTTTTAGGATTAATACATTTACCTTCTACAGATTAAAGTTGAATGCAAGAAGCCATTACAAATATCTTCAACTACAAAGGTAGTCGAATTACGAACTTTGGAATTTTCAGTTCGAACTCTAAATACTTCTATCTATAAAAGTCTCTCCCAAATCTTTAAAATAATATTATATTAATAATTGATTACATACAATGCTTTATTGCATAAATCTCAATTAAAATATAGTTGGTAATTTTTATGTATTTTCTCTTTCTATTAATTACTTTTTTATTTCCTAAACATAAATTTCACTTTTCAGACAATTACTTAAAATTTAATGAAAGAAGATCGATGTAAGATTTTTGTAAGTATATGTTTAACACAGTCAAGATTGTGTTTTTACATTATTGTTAAATATACCGGAGTCATGTTTTTTTTTTTTAAATTTTTATCCTTGATATTCATAACAAAAATAAGGAACTTTAAAAAATGGATAAACTACTTATTGTACAAATTACTACACAAGGACAACAAGTATTAGATTTGGTTAATATTATATAAACGAATAAATTAAAAGCAAATTTTTCTGTATTTTTGAAATCATTAAAACATAATACATTTTGACTCTTTATTTAATAAAAATTGGAGAAAGTTATCAAATTTAATACAAATTATTTCGCATATTGTTTAAAACAAATACGGTAATGCTAATTGCTTAATAAAATAAAATAAACTGCTTTTTAACATATCATGTTTTAAACCATTTACTAAATTTATAACTATTATCAGAAACACCTAACCTTTAGAATGTATTTCACTTTGTTACTGTAATAATATGTAAGTTAAAGACATAATATATACATACATATATATATATATATATATATATATATATATATATATATATATATATATATATATATATATATATATATATATATATATATATATATATATGTTTATAGATTGATATAGATATATATGTATGTATAAATATACTATGTATATACATACATTTAAATGTATACCAATATATCTTTTGACAGTAAAATATTGAATTGATGTAGCTGTAAAGAGAATGGCAAATCTATAGTGCTGTATTTCCTTCAAAGAGTGGGTATAATGTTTCTCTTGGGATCCATAGCTAATCATGGAAAAACAGACGGATATTGATATTTTACGAAATAATGAATATTTTATCTTATTGTGATGACATACTGTGCATTGTGTGGGTTTATTTTACCACAAAGGAAATAACATTATAAAATTTTTCGGAAAATAGAAATTAATCTAACTTTCAAAAATTTTATACAAAATATTTTTAAGAAACTATGAGGTTTTTTAAAGATTTGAATGGAATACAAATTATTTTTACAAGTTTATAAAACTGCTTTCATTCTTAAGAAAAATCAAATTAAAACTTTGTATTATGTCCTATAAAATCTTTAAATTTTAGTTTGTAACAAAGAAATGCTTCAATATTCAATGAAAAAAACCCAAAATAATTATATTCGCTGACAATCAACGCTAGAGTCCATGAGTTTGATTCCTATCTCAGGCAAAAATGTTTTATTGGTTGCGATTAAATTATGAGCTTCTGTATAGCTAGACCTCATAAGTTAAAAGTGGCACGTTTAGCTGTGCATAGAAACATAAAATACATATTGCAGTAAAGTAAGTAATTCTCAATAAATATATGTACAAATAATATATATATATATATATATATATATATATATATATATATATATATATATATATATATATATATATATATATATATATATATATATATATATATATATATATATATATATATATATATATATATATATATATATATATATATATATATATATATATATATATATATATATATATATATATATATATATATATATATATATATATATATATAATATTTAAGAAATCTAGTTTATTTTTTCACAACTAAGTCATTTTAGAAAGCTGATAATAAAATTGGATATAGGCTATATATTTTTAAAATTTAAAAATCCAAATATCCTTAATATTGCGATTAAAATAAAATCAATGTAAAGTTATTTAAAATGTATTATTTTTAATTAGTTCAATTGGCAAACACTTAACTTTTAAAAGACATGTGGAAACGAAATTTAATTAAAATCCCGTCATTTTTTGTCACGTTTTATACTGCAATGCACTTGAAAAATCACGGAAGGGGGAAAAAAACCCTTAACACCTAATGTACGCAAGGACACAATATAAAAGTTCAAAAAAAGAGTTATCGCTTAAAGAAAAACACAATTATATCAGTAAAAGGGTACAAAAAAGAAATAAAAATTAGGAACATTTTTTGAATTATTTTTATTTCTTGAAGATTTTCTTGTGTAGACTTTTTTCATTTAAAAACATAACTTGAAGCGTTAAACTTCGCTTCACGATTTTTATTCCTTTAAGGACGCTGAAGAAACTGCTGAAAGGGAACGGAAATGTAGTTTTTAAAGAAAATTTAAAAGGAACTTCTTTGGGATTTTTATCGAAATTTGAAACGTTTACTCATTTTATGATTCATGAATATTTTTGTTGCATGCTTAGCTTTCAACTCGATTAAAACTTCCTAATCAGTGTAATATTGTAACTTACAGGAAGCAGATAACGTATTTTTATAACTTAAATTGAAAGTATTTTCATTTGTTTCTTTATATTAAATATGTGTGTAATAGAAAATAATCATAACAATAAAAAAAATTGAAATTTTAAGAGCTTTGTAAATAAATTTCTTTTTATGATATATTTAATATTAGAATATTACAAAATGCTTAAAGTTTTATTTTATTTAGTTTTTATTAAAATGTACACTGGACTTAACTCTAATCTTATTGTAATCATAGTAAGAATGATAGGCATTTATTTTAATAATTATAGAACTCGTGTATATATATATATATATATATATATATATATATATATATATATATATATATATATATATATATATATATATATATATATATATATATATATATATATATATATATATATATATATATATATAGACACTACTGGCCATTAAAATTGCTACACCAAGAAGGCGACATGCTACAGACGTGAAATTTATACGAAGGAAAGAAGGTGATGTGATATGCAAATTATCACATTATGCATGATTAGCTTTTCAGCGCATTCAGAAAAAGCAGGCGCCAGTAGCGACACCTACATTGTGTTTAAATGAGGAAATGTTTTAGCCGGTTCCTCATACACAAATTGCATTTGAACGTTGTTGCCTGGTGAAGAGTTGTTGTGATGCCTCGAGTAAGAAGGAGAAATGCGTACCAGCACGTTTCTGACTTTAATAATGGTCGAATTGTAGCGTACCTGGATTGCGGTTTATCTTATCACAGCTTTGCTGCTCGCGTCGGTCGAGATCCAATCACTGTTAGCAGAATATGGAATCGATGGATTCAGGACGGTAATACGGAACGCCCTTCGGGATCTCAACGGCCACCTATTACTAGCAGCTGAGAAGACAGGCATATTATCCGCATGGCCGTAATGGATCGTGCAACCACGTCACGAGCCGTGAGTCAAAAATCGGTGTCATTTGGAAGACAACAAGTGTCTGCATTGACGGTTCGACGACGTTTGCAGCAGCATGGACTCTCAGCTCGGAGACCATGGCTGCGGCTTCCCTTGACGCTGCTTCATAGGCAAGAGCGCCTTCAATGGTGTGATCAACGACGAACCTGGGCGCACGAATAGCGAGACGTCATCTTTTCAGATGAATCCAGGTTCTGTGTACAGCATCATGATGGTCGCATCCGTGTTTGGCGGCATCGTGGTGAATGTACACTGACAGCGTGCATTCGTCATCGTCATACTGGCCCATCACCTAGCGTGAGGGTATGGGGGCCATTGGATACACTTCTCGGTCACCTCTTGTTCGCATTGACGGTGCTTTGAACAGTGCACGTTACATTTCTGTTGTGTTACGACCTGTGGATCTACACTTTATTCCTGTTGCCCTGGCCAGCACGTTCTCCAGATCTTTCATCAGTAGAATACATCTGGTCAATGGTTGCCGAGTGACTGGCTCGTCACCAAATGCCAGTCACTACGGTTGATGAACTGTGGCATCGTGTTGAAGCTGCATGGGCATCTGTACCAGTATATGCAATCCAATCTCTGTTTGACTCAATGCCCAGACGTATAACTGCTGTTATTACTGCCAGAGGTAGTTGTTCTGGGTACTAATTTCTCAGGATCTATCCAGCAAATTTTTTTAAAAATTTAATCACTTATTTCTAGTATAATATATTTGTCCAATAAATATCATTTTGTTATCTGCATTTTTTCCTGGTGTAGCAATTTTAATGTCCAGTAGTGCATATATATATATATATATCTATATATATATATATATATATATATATATATATATATATATATATATATATATATATATATATCTATATGCATTTATATTGAATTCTTTGAATATATAAGTTTCAAATTACTCTATAAATTATTTAAAATTTGTGCGTTTTTTACTAGTAAAGACTCTAAAATATTTAAAAATATTTAACATAAAAGCTTTTAATTTTTATTCTTAAAAGGGCAACCTAAAGTATAGTAATATGCATTCGTATTAAGTACTTTACATGCCATGGTTAAAATTGGAATTAAAGATATTACAAAATTTGCTCTTGCATATTATTTATATTGCAATTTATCAGAAAAACAATATGAGACTTTATTAATTTGTAATTACTGTGCTTATAAAATAATGATTTATTCAGAATTTCTTATGAGTATTTGGCTTGGTGTTATTGTGATATTGTTGAGTAATATATTTTGAATGGTAATGTTAAATAATGTATGTAATTGTATTATTTTACTATATTACTCACCGCCATTTCTTACGAAAAAGTGATAATAAACTGAAATCTTTTTTATTTTAACTAGTATATTTCCTTCAAAGTTATATTAGAATAAAAATGCAAATTAATTACGTAATTATGAAAAGCGTAAAAAAATTATGATATAAATTTTTTATCTATATATTTTACCATACCTTTATTTAAATCATACGAACAAATTCAAATTACCAGTGAGTTATACTTATACGTTTTCCAGTGAGTTATACTTATTTTTCGTAGAAATTAAAGAATAGATCAGAATTTTTCATCGTTTGAGTCACATAAAATGAACATGAGTGTAAAGTAATCACTAAATACCTGTCAGATCACAGGTACCCGAAGGATTTTTATTACGTAACATAATATTTGTGATCCTTATGTAAAGAAGTTTACTAAATGTGAGACAAAACTGTAGATTTTTCAATGAAATATATGTGATGTTATCTATTTTAATATATAATTTAAAATATAAAATTAATATGATACCTATCCTCATAGCATTTTTCCTCATATGTTATGTTTAGTTTCAATTAGTTCTATTCCATTATTGGTCTTATTTGACCGTGTGATGCAATTTCAATTAAGTTTACTTACATACCTACATATTTTGAAAATCTACGGACGTTAATTTCTTTAAATTTTAGATGTGAAAATGAACGTTTTCTTGCTTTAAATTTTATTTGTGTTTTTTTGAGGTTTCATTTCATTTCACAAGTGATTTAAATCTACATGTATAATTTTAATTTCATATTTTTATACTTTGAATTTCTTTTGTGAGAGTAATTTGAATTAATATGAGATGAGTATATTTTCTTGCAATAAATGTGTAATTTATATGTTACCTAGTTGTTAGAATGCAAGCAAACATCTTAAAATTTCATATTAATGTTACTTGGTTTTCAGATATTTTTTAGTATCATACTTTAACACTCATTGGATTTATTAAGATTTTCAAGCTTTATATTATATCATTCTTTGACATCCACAAGTATTGACTTAATAAACAAATTATAACTTACTTTCAATTCCATATTTACCATATCACTGCTCTTTGCAGTAGAAAATTGTAGCACGGACTTCAACTCGAATTGATAAAGCTATTTTTTTTATGTATTGATTCTTTCTTTGTTTTCAGTTTCACTGATTCGATTCTGTGCTTTTCAGTGGTTTATCGACACCAGCAACGTACAAAGGCTTAAAGCCTTGCGGGTTTTTTTAGCCACTGTTATTTGGGGGAGGGGGAGTAGAATCAATAGAAAATGGTGTTTCGGGGTTGGAGAAAGGCGTGCATATGAGAGACAGAGACGTGTTATAATTACATTTTGCTTCCGCGATTCCCACTTAATGTGTTTTTAAAGAGCCCGTCGTTAAACTAATGATTCGGAAATAATTTAGCGCGGATGCTATTGCTTTAATTTGCGCGACATGCGGTTTTATCAGCTCTCTAAAACAAGGATTAGCAGCAAAAAATGCTGTAAAAAATTGCTTCGCGAAAAATGCATATAATATGGGTATTGCGTACGGTTTTTGCCTGGGAATCAATGCAGATATCCTTACAAACTAATGTCTGGTTTTTGTCTTTCACTCAAATTTTCAATTAGAATGGTAATTAAGTCGATCCATTATGGAATTGGATTTTTTTTCCCAATCCGCTTTCTTAAAACTTTTGTTATTTCGTTTCCAGGAAAATTCCGTCATATTTTTTTTATCCTCTAATGACTCAAGCTATATGAACTGAAGAAAGAAGTATTACTATAATATGGATATTTTCTTTATTTGTTTCGAACTTTATGATGCACCGCGTTGTGAAAATATGAGTACAAAAATGAAATTAGTTTTTCAAATTAAATAGATTTTACTTCAGCGAATGAAATATTCTTATTTTTAAAATTATCCTAGGATAAATGAATGGATTTTTAAATATACTTTTGATAGTTAATGTTTTTTTAATTTTAAATTATTAAAGTTGTAATATCTATTTACCTCTTTTTGCTCATTAAATCGTGCTCTTATTAAAAAATATTTTCGACCCACACTAAGCAAAAAAATAATAAGAAAATATTTTATATGAATTCATAATTCTTAAACACATTTTTTCATATTTTAATTGAAAAATTGTTCATTTTAGCTTATAATATAACATTTTATATATTTTACAGATATTATTATAAACTGCAGACATGAGCACCGCATCTAAAGCAAGTAAACGAAATTGAATTTATATTACGGAGTAACTGTTATTGAAATAGAGTTATTGCAGTTTGAATTCTTTAGTTATGTTTAAATTTTTTAATATAATACCCACAATATATTTAATTAAATAAAAAAAATATTCTAACTCTACAGTAACAAATTAATTATTATAAGGTTATGAAAAATGCTCCGGAACTAAAAAGTAAAATATGTTCTAAAAATGTTGCACTTCTATTAAATTTTTACTCTTAACTTTGTCAATTCATAAGCAATTTTAAAAACATTACCTAACACAGTTTTACATTATTTTATTAAAACAAACTTATACTGTGAAATCAAAAACTTTTAAAATAAAGCACACATGTTTTAATGCACATATCAATAAATATTACTATTAGATCAATAAATATTACTATTTTCCATGATTCCTTATTCGTTATATTTTTCTTGAAAATAAATAATTTCAAATTAAGACTCATCTATGCAAGCATCAAAAACATTTTGCTCAAAAACAAAAAAAAATGTGAATTTTATTTTCATTGATGTTTATAACATCTTAATAAACAGCTTGAAGGGTGTACAAAGGATTATATTCATAAGCCTAGAATAACACAAAATTTAAAGTAGAGTTTAAAACTTTTTCGATATATTTTATGGAATATATATTTAAAAGAAATATTGCACCAGTAAAAATATTGTTACTATTGGCGACACTGTTTATATAATGCAAGTTTTATGTTCAAAATATTATAAAAGAAAACGTGAAATTAATCGTAAAACGCATTTGTTTTTATTTTGTTTTTTTTTTCTTCCTTTTTATCAAGTCCGATAAAAATTTCTCCGAAAATATTTAGAGCTTGAAGCATTTTTTACTACACTTTAAGATGCTTATTCCAAGCCATTAAAACAAAACAAATTTAAACACAGCTTAAATCGTTTGGTGTTTTTTTTTATAAAAACAATCTTAGAAAAAAGAACTGCTTTTGGAAATTTTTTATTCGAGTCATTCTGAAAGTACATAATATTATATATACGCAAATTGTTATTTAATATACTTTTTGAATTATAATTTTTTTCATAGAACGTCTTTTGAATTTATTACTACATATATCTGAAATATTTTAAAATAAATTTATGTACGCATTTTTATTTATTATTTTCAAAAAAAATGCCTATAGGTAAATATAAATAAAAACATTCTTATTATATAAAGGAGAAGAATATAATTTTTAAATCCCCTATAGCAATGGAATATTGTTAAAACATTTATTTCTTAAAAAAGGAAATTATGAAAACTTTGTCTGATAGCCGTTGAGAAATGATTTATATAAAACAGATATTATTATTGCATTAAGATTAGAACTGATATTATTATTATTGTCTCTCTCTCTTATTATTAATCATTAGAATATGTAAAACTGATATTATTATCCTACTTTAGGATTGAAATACATTGATATGTATCCGTAGATAGATTGGAAGTTTTAAACTGTAAATGTAACTGACTATTTACTGTTAAAGTAATCGATACAACGTTATAATTACAAAAAAATTAATAAAAGTTATAAGTATTGCTCATAGATAAGAATCAAAAAAATGTCTTCTTTCAAAATATTAAATCAAGCCTCATTAATTATTTTCTAATATTTTGCAAACACAAGTTAAAATATTATTTACTTTACAATCTCCAGACAATGTAAAAATTAAAAGACTATTTGTCAATTTATTTAATTGCTATTTTAATGAGTAAATGCCTATAGAAACAAAACAAATTACGTCTTAAGGAATTCATTTAAATACGTGCAATACCGACCATTGTTACTATAAACTTAAAAAAAAAAACTTATTTGCAAAATTTGTACTACCGTTTATTATTTTAAAGTACACGAAATGCATGCTATAATTACAAATAATAATGTATATAATAATATTAGAGTATTAAATTATAAAATATATATAGTTATATATACTTATATTTAAAAAATGACTATCAGTAAAAATATCGTATGTAATTTCAATATCACATATTACTTAAAAATTATAACTTACAGAAAATATTATTTTCAAAACATTGTATTATACAATGTTTTGGAAATAATACCTAGAATACATTAATAATATATAACTGGAATAAATTATTCATCAGATTCTCTATAAAAGCACACCGAACGAACTTTTATTTGAAATAGACTCCACAAAGAAAACATTAGGTTATTGATAATGTATTTTACTCCCATATTTTAAAGTAACTAATCTCATTTATCTCGAACAAAAAGACAAACCTTTGTTTGTGAGCCAAAGTTCTTACGGAAAAATGAAACTTTAAGATCCGTTTTGTTTAACGCATCTCGTACGATGTTGTTCCAGAAAACATTGACACGGGGCGAATTTGATTCCCTTAATCTTACGCTAAGCCTAGATACACTGGTTCGTGAATTATTCATCGGGAAACATTCAAAGTAACATTCTGTGCGCCAGCGACATTGTATGCCCAGTGGTATACTTTTTCCGTGCTTCGATCCGTAATGTACATAGGTAAAGAAGGGAAGGCGGATTACCGCGTGAAGATATCAGTAGACGGTAATAGTATTTTCCTGGAATATGTGTTGTCTTTCTCATATATAAAATTGCGTTATTATCTCCGGAGAAAAGTGGATTTCATTTCAACGTCTTTTTCTTTATTATTTCTGCCTAAAAATGCAATTTAACTTACCAGTTTCAAAACAGGCATTTTTCTTTGCATGAATATCCAAACTAGAGTAATTCATTTTGAAAGTAAAAAAATCCACTTTATTGAAAATGAATAAAATCCCGATATCATAAATCATCGAATAGTTAATATCATAAAACTATCGATTACATGAGGTTAAAAAAATAATTAAAGTAAAGTGAATTTGAATAAAATATGGAGTATGGGCTTTACAATGAAACAATGTATTGTTTTTAATCTTTGAGTGTATAAAATACATTTCATTGCAAATGAATAAAAATTTAATAACAGAAAAACTTACTAATTTTTATCTTGGAATTATTGATTTTATGCGGGTAAATGTGATTAAGGTAAGATGAATTTAAATACATTAAATACATTTTATGATGTATTTCTGTGTGTGTGTGCATGGATTCAAATTATAAGTTAAAATCCCATATTTATTAATTGTTTTGCTTATACCTAGTACTATAATTAAAATTGATAAGACTAATGGATTCCCATATATATATATAGATATGTATATATTAAATCATTTAGGTTTAAATATTTTACACTTTTACATTAAAAGGCCATTCAAAATCAAACATTCCTTTAGGGACAGAGTTTGATGTAGTCTTCAGAATGTTTCGTTGCAAAATACTGTAAATAGTTAAGTTTAAGGCCAAGCAATTGCGTGCATTTTAAAAGAAATGCACAGAAAAATTAATGTGTGGTTTATTCATAAAATTTGTAGAATAAATAAATAAATGCCTAGTTATTGATATGTTTCTTAAAATTTAAATCCATGATACTGATTAGCAAGAGATTAATATTGATTAGTGCGTAGTTTTAATTTTCAGGCATTTTCATTATTTATTTTATCTTCTTTTGACGATTATGTTAAGTAATTAAATGGTACAGGGTTGAGTTGTTTTGAGAAAGGAACAGATAAATACAGATGAAAAATATTTCAAAAATACTGTGATTATTAATTTACAAATAAATAATATGATGTTCTTTTCTATCACTGGTAAATCAAATAAGAAAAATAAAAATAAAATCATACCTGATATATATATATATATATATATATATATATATATATATATATATATATATATATATATATATATATATATATATATATATATATATATATATATATATATATATATATATATATATATATATATATATATATATATATATATATATATATATATATATATATATATATATATATATATATATATATATATGCTCAATGATATAAGTGCTATAAGGGCATCTCATAAGTTAAGGTACCTTCGGTGTGTCATATCCAGCCCAAAAGTGTTTTTTTAGATCCTACGCCCGTCCTCGGCATCTTTGCCATTAATAGGTGAACAACCCAATAAAAAGATGAACATGTATAAAAACAAGAATAAAGCCCCAAAAGTGTTAAGTTCAAGAAACACGCATACCGAAAGAAAGAGGGAGAAGGGGAAAGGATCCACACTCCAGAACCAAAACTAAAAACTTGGAGTTACTGCTTCAAAGTTAGGGGTGCAAACCACTCCACCATTTTTCACTGTTTTAGTAAGAATTATTTGAATTTTAAAATCAGAAACAAATATGATTTTTATAAGTGAACATGATAGTTTTTTTCTTTTTTTTTATCATATTAGTAATTTTATTTTTAAAGAGTATATTATGTTGTTTAACCGAAGATAAAATTTGGGTTCTATAAAATTTATAATGAGATTATATAAGCTGAGATTATATAAGTATTATTTTTAAAATCATGCAATATAACTAATTTAATAATTTAGTGTAAACAAAAATAACAAATTAAAATACATTCTTATCCACTATTGGTAAATAAATTCATTACAGGTAGATGTGATGCAAAATCATGGAATCAACACCTGCAAATATATAATGGTAGAATTTAGAATCGTGAGATTTTACATTTTTAGTTTATTGTTAAAATTTTTTCAATCTGTGTATTTTACTGAAACTCCTCAAATTTGAATAATATTTGTATAATTATAAAATATTGCGTCTTAAATCAGTTCAGTTCTTTATATTAAAAATAATGTTCTGATGATAAATATATTCTTATTTGTTATAAATAAAGTGTTAGATACTCAATATATTATTATATTGAAAATAACTCTTTATTAACCACATATAAATACTTAAAATTTATAAAAATTCTTACGATTTTCGAAGCAGTTAATTAATTTAGTTAATAAAATTTTAAGAATACACTTTTAAATTTGAAATATGTGTTTTAAGTAATTAAAGTTTGATATAGTGAACATTAATTATAATTGCATAATAGCTAAGATGTTTAATTAATTTATTTTTATAAATTAGGAATTATTTTCAAAGTATTCCATATTCTAGAAAGTAAATTTATTATTTTATTTTTTAGATACTTTAACTTTTTATAATCATTTTCCTTAATAAAACACATTTCAGCAAAATTATTACTTTAAAAGCAATTATAAAATAAATATTTACAGAAATTTAACTGTCTACAAATTTCAGATATTGTAGATCATGCATATATTTTTAATCTATTTGAAGTAATAAAATTTTTTATGAGTTGCGTTTTAGTTCACAAGATTGAAAATTATTGGTATCAATTTAGATCACTGCACATGCATTTATATATATATATATATATATATATATATATATATATATATATATATATATATATATATATATATATATATATATATATATATATATATATATATATATATATACAATAGGCAACTATTACACATAAATAGTTATTTTGATATTTTCTGCTATGTTTAAGATAGATTATTCATTTTTATTAAATGAAATCATCAGTATAAATTAAATTTTTGAAGATTTTTCTATTTTCGATGTGTACAGAAACTGAATATTTTTTCAATAAATATCAAAATATTTTGAATAAGTATTTATCCTCGTCTTAATATTCTTAGCGCACATATTTTATAAATATCTACAATTTGAAATTCTGCACTCCGTTTTCTTTACTCAGGCAGTGAATTTCATTCAACTGGTTTAATTTATGATGAGTAATTTCCCTGAAACTTACAATTAATAAGTTGCTTTATAAATATATATATATGGAACGGTTAGCGCTCTTGCCTTCGGTTCAACAGTTCGTGGTTCGTGGATTCGAATCCCACCTTGGGTATGGATGTTTGTAGTGGTTCGGAATCCACTTTAAACCGTAAGTTCCGGTCTAATTAGCCCTAGTGGACAAGAAAATGGCCGTTGAGTGACAAACAAAATAAACAAACTGTATAATTATGTATATATGTATACACTCATACATATACATATATACATGCATATATGCATACATACATAAGTATATATATCTATATCTATATATATATATATATATATATATATATATACGTATGTATGTATGCATATATGCATGTATATATGTATATTTTTGTGTGTGTTTATATGTATGTGCAATTTAATAAGAAGGAAGAAAATTACTTTTGAAAAAAAATTCAATTACATAAAGTACATTACTTTTGAAAATAAATAATTTTTCTCAATATTTTAAAAGTCTTTTCATTATCTTAAATATATAATAAAAGTATTTTCCTATTTTTAATATATATATATATATGTATCTTAAAATCACATACTTCATTATATTATTACTTTAATGGTTTTATATAACATGTATTTATTACACAGTCCAGAATATTTAACTTTATTTTAGCAATTTCTATAAAACAGTATCACTCTTTCTATTCATTAATGAATAATAAATTCCTGATACTTTAACACTTGTAATGCATTTCAGATGTCCAACTACTTTTTTTTGTTATCTACATAAACAAAGGACAGTAGTCCAGTATAGATAAGAAGCAACCTTGACAGATTACTTTAGCTATGCCGCTTAGTAGCCACATCTTTGCAAAACAGCATTACGCCCTCGGTTGGTCGCTAAATGGAGCAAAAGGGTAAGACCGCTCACTGGACAATGGGAAGATGGAGCTGAAAGTAAGAACAAGTGAACCGTACTGTGGATGTAGAAAACACACAAACTCGGGCGATTTCTTTCACTTCTATTGTCTCTTTCTTTTCGCCCAGAAACTGATACACAAGCAAATAAAAGAGCTTTTTCTACCTTTTGTGTTTATGTGGGAGTAAATAAATGTATGAGTTTCTTGCGTTACACGAGCGTTAATAATTCTATATAAGGTCTGACGTTATATAAAAGAATTATATAATGAAGATAGTTTTTCTTTTTCTTTTATTAATATTAACAGCTATATATTTATTGAGGACTTTAATTTCACGCATCTTTAAATTTCAATATATTTTGGAAATATATCTATTTAATTCAGTTGTTATTAATTTATATTTAAAATTTTAAAAATTCTTAAAATATAAAAATTATTTTTTAAAATTTAATGTATAATCTGTGTATACATGTATGCATATATACATACCTACATGCATACACATGCACTAAAACTTAACGCTGTAGCTCGACAGACCATGTGGGCCAAAGCATACAATGCCCATATCTATTTTCCTGACCTAGAGGCCCTGGGGTATAAAGAATAGATCCCGATTTTAGGAGGTCAACCTAATGGGAAACTCCCAGTGTTTAGATCCCAAGCATGCCTGATGCTCAGTTTATCGACTAACAGAAGGAATGAAAGAGTGAAACGACATTGACCATCCCAAGGATCAAACGTTGGGATTGTGAATTTGGAGCATAAAACGATTCAACTTAGCTACCAGGCTTCATGTAAATGAATACATATACACGTATATATATATGCTTTCTCCAGAAATCATATACAAGCTAAAAGAAAGATATTATCGATAAGTGATTTTCAAATATAGCACAGGGATTTTGTCTTATGCCATACAGTAAAATTTACTTATTACTTCAAGTTTATTTTGATGAGACAGCAATTTTAAATAAAGAAATTGATATGGTAGCAAGGAAGTGTTGTTACTGTTACTAACCATTCCCATTAAACATGTGCATATTATATACATGCATACATACACACACACATATATATATATATATATATATATATATATATATATATATATATATATATATATATATATATATATATATATATATATATATATATATATATATATATATATATATATATATATATATATATATATATATATATATATATATATATATATATATATATATATATATATATATATATATATATATATATATATATATATATATATATATATATATATATATATATATATATATATATATATATATATATATATATATATATATATATATATATATATATATATATATATATATATATATATATATATACATAAGAATGTGAGAAATGCTTTAAAAGGAAATAACATTTTTAATTTGAAAATTTATATGGAATATAAAATTTTACTTATAAATTAAATAATTGAATCTTTGAAATGCTAAATATTTTCCACATATATTTAATTGCAATTTACTTTATTTATATTCTATTAGGGACTGAGATTATTTACATCACATATTTTAATTAATAAGAGAAATTACATAAAGGAAGAATTTTGGTACATATTTTTTAAATATATTTAAGTACTTAATCTATGAATTTATATTATATGGTAAATTAGATTGTCCAAATGTTGATTCGTACGCTGTAAAATAGAATATTTGTATAAGTTTCTTTAATCAATTAATTACTCTTAAAACTAATTTATAAGTTTATAACATCGTAATTTTTAATATGTTGATTGTTTTATTTACCTTGAATTCAGCTTATATAAGATTTACGATTTAATTCGTTAAAATATACGCGAATTTCTGTATTTTAAATGCTATGACTTAATTTGAATATCTAAACACATATCAAAATTAATATGAATTTAATTCTGTACATTTAAATTTACAACTAAAAAAATTACTTTTTAGTGTAAAGAATTCTGTACAAAATTTTTGTTTTGGTAAACAAGTGTTATCATATTATCTAGATATATCTTTTATCCATTTTACTTTCTAATATTTATGGTACTATATTTTTCAATTTATAAATTTTATAACATGAAATACTTTACATAATACATTTTCAGAATTATATCATTGAAAAAAGAAAATATTTTTACAACTAGCATCATTACGCTTAAAGTAAACCTTCTAAAATAGAAAATAAACAGGAAGTTAAATTTATTTACCAAAATCTAGATCTCTCTCTCTCTCTCATACAGGAAAAATTCTAATTATTACTTTTTAAATATTGAACTGAACATAAGGTTTCTGCCGAATGAATGTTGCTTACACAACATTATTTTTTTTATGATTATAAATTTTAGAAAAAACTCTTTTAATTTTTTTAAAAAAAGTGAAAAAGTAGATTTAAATAGAATTAGTAACAATTCGAAGAGTAAATTTAAATAGGAAGAGAAAATTTATTTGTAATAATCATCTCTATGAAATTATTCAAACCATTCTACTGAAACGAATTACAAATTTGTTTTGAATAGAATTTTGTTTTTGTTAAATCCATGGATTGGATATATTGAGAAAACAAGGTAATTATTTAATGCGCAAATATACGATTCAGAGAAATTCAATTATAATCAAAAAATGTATTTGAAATATTACTATAAATTATATATATTTTCGAAAATTTAAAGTTCCTTCAAATTCTTTCAAACATAAATATTTTATTTCCTTGGTAGATATTTTTATTCTTGATTAAATTAAAGAAAATGCTACGTATATTTTAAGTTTCCATTTTTCTCTAAAGATAGTTATATAAATTTAAATTTCAATTTAAAAAGCAAGTAAACAGGTAAGTAAATTACATACAAGTCTTATAAAATAGCATATTTGATATTCAGAAATAAAATTTAATTTTATAAACTATTTGCTAAGAATTAATTCAAATGTTTAATTTATGGTAAATTTCAAATAAATCGTTTCATCATATAACTCTTATTCTTATTTATTATTGAACTAAATTCTGCAATGTGTGTGTGTGTTGTGTGTGTGTGTGTGTCTAGAAATAAGTAATTAAACACTATTTAGAATAAATATATTGGAATAAAATATAGAAATATAGAATTTGAATTAGTGAATGTGTCTTAGGATTAATCGTGGAACAATAAACACGAAGAAACTATTTTCAGTTTATATGAACAATCTGTTTTCAAAACTCAAGGATAGAATGGAAAATAATCAGTATGAAAATGAATAATGTAATCATGCATTTATATAAATTTCACATATGAAAATCTTCTACATTCATTGAGAATTTCATTTCTTCCGTCTTTGTTCACTTTATTAGAACTACTTTGTCTATTTCAATAAAAGCCACTAAATATAATTTAGTCTATTCTCCTCATGACATTGAGTTTAAAGGTATTTTTAACTTCAATTTGCTTTTAGTATAAGGGATGTGTGGTTCCTGATAGTATTATTTGAAAAAAATATTATTTAATTTTTTTATATTTTTTGTATTTAATTAATAATTTCATGCAGTTAATTGTGACATTGTATAAAATAATATTGAATTGCTATTACACAAATGCAAGCTTAAAACAACGTAAATTAAATATTAATATTTAGTCAATGAATATGTGTATCAGCAGCATCTTTATTCAAGAACTTTTTTAATACTTGCCAACAAAGAAACAATCAAATTTATTTATATGTGTACCGAGGTATGTGTCAAATTGTTTCCTTATTTAAAATTTGTTTTTCTTTAAATTAATTATATGCAATAAGGTTAAGTTAAAAGAGACAAAGAAATATCTTTCATGTATTTTCTTCTTTACAGTTAAAAATTCTTTCAAGTTTCACTTATTTTTTTTTTTTTTTTTTTTTGTTTTGTTTTGTTCCGGAGATTCTTTCTATGGTTTACCTTTTTTATATGTAGCTGTTTTTCACTCTTAAAGAGAAAAATAACCAGATAAAAAGAAATGATGCATTTTTTTCTGCCTGCTAATGATTTTTCTTGGCACCTAAATGGGATTTTCTAAAATTTTTCTATTTTTTAAATATTTAGCTTTTGTAACTCAAAGCTGTTAAAAATTATAAAAAATACAATATTTGTATTTTGCAAAAATTTTTAAGCATTTAAGACTATTACATAGAGTTTTAAATTATTTTAAAGTGTAAAACACGTAAAATTAGGTAATGCATTATTTTTATTAAAATCATTGTAATTATAATTTAAACAATGGTGGCGCTAGCTTTCCCTTTTTAACTGTATAAAGTTTACAGAATACAATTTTCAGAGGAAGAAAAAAAAGATTCATTTAAAAATAAAATACATAATATTGTTTAATGTAAGTAGTATTAAAATTTAATATCCTGTCTGTAAAACGCAATTTAATCAACGTTTCTTTTAAATTGTAATTAAACTGGGCAGGATACATTTATCAAAATGTGATAAGTTAGGGATCCGTAAAATTAAAGAACAAGAAGAGATAACGTATGTAATTATATTCAGTTGGTTATAACTTAAATTTAAGTATTTTTAGAAGCACCTGAAACAAAAATCAAAAGTTAAAATCTAAATCATATTAGAAATGTATTTAATGTTTCTTTCGTATAACTGTACACATAAGTAATGAAAATTTACACATTTTTGAAACGAAGCAATATAAATCAATAAACAATTTTATTATTATTAACCTGCGAGAGCATTTGTTGCAATTAGTATTGAAAGTATTTGACTGTCATAAAACAAATTAAGCTTAACTGACAAACTATATTAAAATTATACACGTGTAACAACTAATACTCTTATGTAAATAATGTTATTTTATTTTGACTTTTTTAAAAAATCAGTATGAAAAATTAAATTATTAACTCAACTGTAATAAAGGTGATTGTTTCCTTTATTACAGTTGAGATCATGGCTAAGCCACTTTATAAGGATGTTCATTGATTTAAAATATCCATGACGTCAGATAACATTTCATCTACGTCATATCATATTGCGACAGTTTTGTAAATTTGAATTGTCGACGAATTTGCTGTTTGTCTTCAAATCAGATTCTTCCAGCGGCAGCAAACAAGGCGAAATTCACAATCGAGTGTCTGAGTATAATGTCAAAGTACAATTTGTTAATGAAAAAATTTCTTAGATAAGAACCAAACCATCGGTTTGAGAAGCTCTTTTTCATTGATTCAAGCCATTGATATATGGCCAATAGAGCAGCAGAAAAAGCAAAATGAAAAAGGCAAAACATCCACTTTATGATTAGGACGATTTAATTTTTTTAAAATTCCATTAATAAATATAATTTTAAATTAATAATTACAAAGCTTGTTGTAAGCTATCTATTTTGAATCCTTAGACTATTGTCTTGCTTATGCCAACATTAAAAATTTCGTTCAATTAATATTGCTGAAATAATAAAAAAAAACCGATTTTTGAAACATGGGTTCAAAAAGTTAATTGATTTATTTTTGATTTTTTTCTTGGTAGAAATATTATTTATTTTTTATAACATTTTTATTGCTTTAAATATCTACATGATAACATTTGGAGGTCCTATTGTTGTGATCCTTGTTAAGTAATTATATTTTAGTTATGTAAACAATCCTTTTGTAATTTGAAATTTTCAGGTAATTTCTATTATATATATATATATATATATATATATATATATATATATATAGCTATAGATATATATATATATATATATATATATATATATATATATATATATATATAGCTATAGATATATATATATTATTTATATTATATTTTATTAGAATGATTTTTTGAAAACAATGATCATAAAATCGATTTTATGAATTCGTAAATCAATGTATTTAATAAAACTCACGTATCAAATTTTGCAATTGCTATTTCTCGTGTGTTTCATATTTCCGCTCCCCGTTATGCAAATATTATAACTAAATACGATTCTTTAAGATTATTCTTTGGTCGCCGTGCGTTTAGCAGCACATTTCTGTCCACCGCACAAGCATTGAAACAGGCTAATATTAATTTTTGGTCCTGAGGGGCGGGGGCGAGGAGCAGAAGTGTGCTTCTGTCAGCTTCGACCGAGGCGGCGATTTGATGTTATATTCATGAAGACGCGGTACAGATTTGGTTCCGATTACATTGGGTAGAAATTGTTTTTCTTAAATCCATTACAATTGAATGATGATGCACAGCGGCTGGAAGGATGCCAAGAAGAAATTCGGTCATACGGCTGCATTTGGGGAATGCAAAATTTATATTCCTTGGAGAAAAAAGTCTTTGTTCCATACGAAGATACTCTTGTGAATCTTTTCTGAAGAGTCAGTAGATGCTTTTTTTTATGTGATTTCAGCCAGCGACATTTCTCTCACGTGACACATTATACAGAGTCAAAGTAATATTATATAGTGAATTATTTGGAGTCCAACCATTTCGATCGATTCAGCTAGCTTATTATATTTTCATGCTTATTATTCAACTCCATTAAAAAACCGTCATGTTATAATGAATGTTCTATGCTTCCGATGAAGATTTAAGGATAATATTAAGACCTTTTAATTTTAAATTTACTGCATGATTTTAACTACTTTAGCTTTCTGGATTCAACAGCTAATATTTTTCAAATTACTTTCGGCAACTATAATCTCGACTTTAAGTTTACTTTTGTCAACGCTGTCTTTATTCCAACATATTTTTCTGGTATTGATATTTTAAAAGTATATGTGTAATTTCTTCTACTTTGGGTTAGTTTACTTTCCTTGGATATACATTTCATTTTAATTTTCGATGTAAATATCATTATGCTTTTTTATTTTAATATAAACACTCTTCGGGAGAATTGCTTCAAAATCCTTAATAATATATCTATCATTACATGTCGGAAAAGAGGGTTTTTGACGGAAATTTGGCGGTACTTAATATCCTATAAAAACCTTAAATGCCATTTATTAGTAAATTAGAGCTTTACATGACTATACTAATACAAAAATAACATCTCTGTATTTTCTACTAAGTCGTCAAAATTGCTTAAAATCTTTCTTCGTGAATCATCATTCCAATTTTTCGGGAATACTTAAGTTTAGCATGCTGACTGATATAGTATCTTTCACTGATATTGTATCTAGACTGACTAGACTGATATAGTAGACTGATATACTAGACTGATATAGTAGACTGATATACTAGACTGATATAGTAGACTGATATACTAGACTGATATAGACTGATATAGTCTACGAAAAATGGGGTTCAACAATTTAATAGACTTTGTGTTTCTCTGAATTTATAATTAATGACCTAATAGATTCTATTAAAATATATATATATGGTTGCTATTAGCAAAAAATTTTATTTTTATAATGTTATAACGTGTAAATGATTATTTTCATAACCGTAATACTTTTTCTACTGGAATATAGATTTTGTAATTCTTTCAATATCATAATAACACGCTACATTTATAATAATATTTGAAAAAAAAATATATATACATACATATATTTAAATAAGTATGATAATATTTAGAGTCACTTTTGGTCTAATATTTTCTGAAGATAATAAGGTGAGAATTCCAACTATATTTTAATAGCTCTGCTTACAATAAAGCACGATTTATTTACACAACCATACAGAACTGTTTCTGACAGATAAGCTTGCTTGATCAGTGCACACATACCATTTAATATATAACAGTGCCAAACACTATTCCCCTACTTCTCTCACTGTTTGGCCGGAGTACTCTTCAGGAACAAATGGTCTGTTTAAATTCTTAATGAACCCAAACTATTTGGATGTATCTGGATACGTCCCATTGCCTAATCAGGCGGATGCATCGTGAAGGTCATTTGAGAAATCTAAAGTGATCTTAGTCTGAGGGTCGAATATCTGAGACCGGACACAAGAGAACGTATTGTTTGTTCCGTGATTTGTAGCACTGAGATTAACCCGATTAAATTGAATTCGTTGACAGAGCTACTGAGGAAATGCCGATACGAAGTGTCTTGTTGCGTGATTTTACTCACAATGAGTTGGGTGCTTCTGTACAGTGTTTGATTGCATTATTCTCTGGAAGACAGCAATAAATTATTAAATTTCTGACATTCGAGAAAGCTTATATATTCCCTAAGATATCTTTACATGTTCATTTCAACTCATAGTAGCATAATTATTTTAAATCAAATATGAGTACTTCACATGAATCTTTTCTTAGATTATTTATTTAAAAGTAATAAAAATGTGGCAAATATGAAAAAATTTTAACATTTAGAAACAATTGTAGGAATTATTGCTTTAAAAACAGCATTTAAGTTAATTAATATATATGTATATTATATACGCAAAATTATCCTCTAATATCAATAAGCAAGCTATTCAATGAGCTGGACAATTTATATGTACCAAACTAAATACTTTTCATTATAAATACTAGATTTATTTATTCATTAATGATTTAAAAATAGTCAACAAGTTATTTAATGTATCTGTATATTATATACAAAAATTTGCGTATACATATAATATAAAATTAATGGAATAAACTATAATATCAATAAGCAAACTGCTCAATGAACTGGACACTTCATATCTACCAAACTAAAAATTTTTTTTCCATTACAAATGTTAATTTTATTCAATCCTTTATATATATATATATATATATATATATATATATATATATATATATATATATATATATATATATATATATATATATATATATATTTATGAGAATAAGGGAAAAAAATCACTCTTTATGAAGCGAAATTGAGCCATTTGTTTTTCCTCACATTTCTTATATTTTAATTTCAGAAGATTTTCATCAAAGTCATTAATTTATTAAAAAAATTTCAGAGCAGAAAAAAGTTTTAGATCGTGACTCAAACAACAAAATTTCTCGCAAATGTTTATAAATGAAGCATTAATGAAAGTTATGCATTTTAAGATACATTTGACAGTTAACTGAAATCTCTTGAAATCGTAAATTGCTTAATATTTAAATCGCTTTAATTGCATGAAATACATAGTATAACAGCTTATATAAATATAAATTATGTAGAAAGAAAAATAATTATTGTATATGGAATCAATTACACGAATAATTTATAAAATATTACACAGTTACAAGTCCTTTCTAGAATTTTACTAAAGAATTTCCATATGACGTTTATTAACAGTTTCCATACAACATTTTATTTTCCATATAATTGTATTTTTATTTCATATTGTTATACTTAAATTAAATAATTTTTCATCATATATAAATATCATGATATTATAAATTTCCTTAAAAGATATTAATATGTTTTTAATACGTTTATTGTCATAAATAAAAAAAATTTCAACACAATTGCTTAATGCTTATAATTTATATCATAAATGATCATGTTTACAAAGAAATTCCTTACTCATACATTAAGTTATAATGAAAAATTATGTTTCGTATAATTACTCATAGTGTTAACAAATATAACATACTCATTAATTTGCATGCATTTGGTATTCAAGCGAAAATGTGCTCTCGATTCTCATACACTAAACATGTAAAATGAGTTTTTTTTCCAGTCTGTAATAAAAAATTTCTGACTTCAGTGCAATCAATAATATTCCAATAATTACGATTCTAATGATTCTAAGTCCTAAACTGCATTCTTATTTATGAGAATACAATTAACATTGGAGAACTTAGAATCCATTTTCATAATTGCTGCGAAAAGAGGTAGGAAGAGCATTAATATTTTGGAACAATACACAATTTTACTGTGCGTGACATTGTGTCATTTATGAAGAAGACAGCGCTTCTAAAATAATAGAAGAGAGAAAAGAATAACAACCCTTGCATGCAATAGCAAATTGGTTTGGTTTCCAATAACCAATTCCAAGGAAACTACTGTTCAAAAAAAGGGACCACCGATTATCTAGAGAGTAAATTGAGAATTTTAAAAGAAATGTTAGAGATATATCTGTTTTGTCCCTTACACACTTAAAATCTTGGAAAAAAAGTAATTTTTCTTTTATTTATAACTATGAATGAAACAAATTTAATGAAATTCAAAGAATAGTATTGAAACATTGTTTAAAATTGTAGTAACAATTTGTATCGTAAATGCACTCAAGCTCAGTTATTTATTTCTGAGGAAAATGGACGATGAGGAAACTATTACTTTATTGAATGCACAGTGTAAACAGTTAAAGATTATTGCGCATTTTTCAGTAACTAAAATGAAGTTTGCGGCTAATGCATTTACTATTTATTCTTCTTGCATTCATTTCTACCTTCCTTTTTACCTTCCTACATTTATTTCTACCTCCCTATATTCTACTAATACAATTTGACTTCCTATTGTTCTATGTTGGCTAAACGTTATAGCAGTAAACAAGACTTGGACAACTTTGGGAAAGAATTCTAGAGCATTTAATTTCTTTGTTTGGAATGCGTTAGGATGGAGTTTATTTTCGTAGTTTTCTCCTACTCTTCTTCTCTCTTCTCTTCACTCCGGTATTCTTTCCATGACTTTCATTTTCTCTAATTCATCTCTTAATAATTCCTAAAAATAAATAAATAAAATTTTTTAAAAATAAAGCATGATATACTCGTATGTTAACTATTTCACACTCCTTGCGAAATAAATTGTAATAAAATTCATGAAATAAACAAATTACTTATGATTATCTTGTCCAACAGTAATTATTATTATTTTATCTCTAAGGCCAGAAATGAAATATTATTTATATTTATACAGATACTAGATTTGCGAAAAAGCCAGATTCTATCTGTAAAGGCAGCTGATTCAATAGCCTCTATCTTGCTTCTCGTTACGCAAGAACAATAGTGACGTAAGATAGTGAGTGCATCATTAACACCCTTTTTGCTTATTTGTTACCATGTTTCTTTTCCATGGACTGTCTGTCTAGACTTACATGGTATGCAGGCAGAATACTTTCAAGTCAAATTTAAAAAAATATTATATAAAGTAATTATAGACGAATAATGCAAACATTATAAACGAAATAATATCAGGGTTACAGAAGAAAGAAAATATGAGAGAGAAGTAAGTGACACTGAATCTGTAAGATGATGCCAATTCTTTCTTTTAAGTATGCAAGAAGCAAGTCTCTTCTTAAATTAGGAATTTTTAGAATAAAAATTCATATTATTATAAGGGGTTCGAAGAACAACTGTTCTCTTCTTTCTCAGAAACTCGTTTTTATTCTCGATGCCACAATTAATATTAATTTACTATAAGACAATTAAGAAATAGAATAATGTTTTTAGTGTATTTACTACGTCAGAGATTTAAAAAAAAACATGTTTTAAATATCACCAGTTTTGAAATTGTAAGCTTGTGTTTGACCTCAAATATAATTTTTAAACTTAAAAATTTAATTATTAATAGTCGAAGACTGTCTAGAGTTACATAGATTGCAGATAGAAGGCTTTCAAGTCAAATTTTTTTAAAAATGTTATCAATCAGATTAACATTTATAGACGAAATAATGTCAGGGCTTAAAAACAAAGAAAATCTGAAATAATTGGCTCTGAATCTGTAAGATGATTCCCATTCTTTCTCTTAAGTATGCTGGAGGCAAGGATCTTCTTAGAGTAGGAATTTTTAGAATAAAAATTCATGTTATCATAAGGGCTTAGAATAATCACTCTTTTCTTTCTGAGAAACTCGTTTTTATTCGATGCCACAAATAGTAGGAATACAATGTAAGGCAATTCGGAAATGGAATTATGTTTTTTTTGTATATTTCTTAAGACTGAGCTTTTAAGAAAAAAATATTTTAAATATCAACAGTTATAAATTTATAAACTTATGTTTAACGTCAAATGTAATTTTGAAATTTAAAAATTGAGTCATTAATAATCGAAGAAATTTTCTGTAAATCTAGAAAATTCAACTAAATATCATTGAAAATATCATTTGATTTTTTTTCTTTGAAAATTTTAAAATATACCCTATTTTTGTAATTATAATTTTTATTAAATTTATTATCAATAAAAATCAGTAAAAATATTAATTTTTTATTCATTAATAGAGTTATTGGTCTTATTATATTATTTATCCTTAGTCTAATTTATCGATCATGAAAACACATACAAATCACGTAGTTTAAACTGTTCATCTAATAATTTGATGTTACGGATTCGTAAAATTGGACGAAAGAACTTTTATTTGTGAATTATTTCATGTTTAAATTACTACAAAAGTTGTAAATTAAACATTTTTTGCACAATTCTTATTTTGTTAAAATATATTTGTTATTATTAAAAATTCTTGTTCGTGACATGATTTTTTTCTTTTGAAATTCACACATACTTTACAGCTCCAGCGAACACTCAGATGCATCTGCCCTAAATATATGTGTCAGATAAATTTGGTGCTCTGTAGTATTATCTAACGAGTTTAACATCGAAAATGTTCGCATTATGAGACAATGATGCAATTTAGTTGCCTTATGAATATTGATTAATTACACAATTTATCTTCCTCGTTAACCTCTCACCGACAATCATTTTATGGTAATGACACTGTACAGCAACCATTATGAATTTCTAATGATATTCCTAAATATCGGTAAATTGATAAGAAATCGGTCATCTGTAGCATTAAGAAGATAAATGTAATATCAGGGTTTACTTGCAATTTAATATTTTATATTTTTATCTTAATGAAATAAGGAATTAGATCTTTTAAGTTAATTAGTTTCAAACTGAAAGATAAAATTATTCTCTATATCATTACATTAAGAGATTAAAAGAGTAATAAAATGATGAATGGAATTTATTAATATCTATTCGTAATTCATTTTATATTTTGAATTTCTTGTTGTTTTCTTAAACACTAAGAGAGAAAAAAATTAATAAAATAACTTGGCATGGAATGGCTAGTAAAAATTATTATTCAAAAATGTAATTACTCTATTTAAACTAATTTTAAACTACATAATTAAACGCAAACCAAATACATTATTAATTACTAATCAATAAACTTCTAAACTCATAAAATTTACTACACAATATCATTTAAAGTATATAATTATATATATTTATGTGTGTGTGTGTATGTGTGTGTGTGCATTTAGTGCGATTTAGAATGCTTTGGTACTAATATTACATGAAATATACAAATATAAATTATGCAGTTTATTGCCGTGATGAAACTGATTGATTTTTCTTAATAAATCATAGAGTCATTATATAGCTTTATACTTAGGTTTTTATACTAAACGGAATTTCAGCAGTTCATATCATATGCATTTCAAAGTTGACCCTGTTAACTAGAATCTCAGACACATAAATTCTTTAAATGTCGCAATGTCTTCCAAGAAGAATGATATTTCTTAAATGGTTAGGAACAAATTGTTTGCTTGAAATCAGCGTCTAAGCTATGATTATCCGTTTTAATATTAACAATGACACACACATTTAGTAGCTTATATATCAACAGCTTTCTATTCGTGTTGTGTCCGAAATGATAACAAGTGCCATATTTGACAACACAAATTGATTGAATTATTTACTTAATTAAATTATTGGTTTTAAATAACGCACAAAAATAAATGTTAATACAGTTCCGCTCAATCCTTAGATTTCCTTCAGAGATTATGCATTTTACACTTATTAATACACACAATCAAGAAGTAATATACAAATTTAAATATATATATATATATATATATATATATATATATATATATATATATATAATATATATATATATATATATATATATAATATATATATATAATATATATATATAATATATATATATATATATATATAATATATATATATATATATATATATATATATATATATATATATATATATATATATATATATATATATATATATATATATATATATATATATATATATATATATATATATATATATATATATATATATATATATAATATATATATATATATATAATATATATATATAATATATATATATATATATATATATATATATATAATATATATATATATATATATATATATATATATATATATATATATATATATATATATATATATATATATATATATATATATATATATATATATATATATATATATATATATATATATATATATATATATATATATATATATATATATATATATATATATAATATATATATACGCATATATATATATATATATATAATTTGTCATGAATCCAATTATATAAAACATAAATCATTTACAAAGTTTAAAAATGTTATATTAATATTTGATGAGAAAAATTATTAACTAAAACTCAATTTCGTGTGATTTATGCAATGATTAATATCAGATGATATAATTTGAATTATTTGAACTTTTTTTTTTTTGATATTCTAGACACATAGAATGACTTTTTTACATGTTACTTGATCTGATAAATAAGAATGAAACATTTTCATTTTGTAACTTGGCATCTATATAAAATGGATGAATTAAATGATAAGCATGAAGCTTATATTGATTAATGAAACAAGTGCAGCGTAAATACAAAGGTATTTAGTTTATGGTTTATCATTGAAAATCAGATATATTTGACATCCATTAATTTGAAAGTACTAATTGTTTTTATATTTTTCTAAAAAGAGAGGTAGATAAATTTAACATGTTGGCATAATTTTCTTAAAAAACACAGGAAAATTTTCACCATCTATTGTTTAATTGCAAAACTTGTTATTTAATACTATTTAAATTGGTAAAATATCGTATTTATTATCCGAATGACTAGAAATAAAAGCTTAGAAAAGGTCATTTCCTAATATTTAAAAATTTTATTTATGTGAAATGAAATATATTACAGTTTAATTAAGTATTTACTTCAGATTTTTTATTATATGTAAAAGACATTTAGTTTGCTTTAGAGTTGTTGAAAGGAGGTTATTCTCCGTTTCAATTCCACGTAATGGTTCTTATATCTAAGGCATAAATTTGCTCCGAAAAGACAGATTTATGATAACATTTCGAAAAAAAAAATGCATATATCTCAGAGATTGATGGCAACCATCCAAATGTTACTTTGCCCCCTGGATTTATATGAATTGAGTCAAGCATTCAATTCAAGAAAATTTATTGACCCACAAAGTTGTACTGCGTGTTCTTCATTTGCAAAAATTCTATATTATTAAATGAAACTAATTCTCTCTCTCTCTCTCTCTTTTATAAGTAATATTATATTATTTCTGATATTTTCTTGTGCAAGTCGTTATAATTTTTTTTTGAACTCACGATGATATAACATAATGTAAAAAATTTAACAATGTTGAAATTCTTCATTAAAATAGGATTATACAAGCTAATTCAGTTATGTGATTTTTTCATAAAATAACACACAAATATTTCAAAATAAATAAAATATAATTAATATATGGTAGTTATAGTTATGAGATTAAGAAATATTAATGTTTTTTTATGTGATATATATTTTACATATTAGTAACAAAATTAAAAATATATATGGAATAAAATGATTTGTTAATAATGTTACATTAAGTCAATAAATATGAACAAAATCAATAGAATATTATGATATTATACAATTATTAATGTTAAACTAACATCTTTTGGGAACTTAACCATTATTAATTAATATTTTTTATTACAAAGAAGATAAAATCGATCTTCAAATAACTGTTGTTGTCTTGTGCCAGATAGGCTGGTATTATGAGATGCACTGCTCCATTTTTCCAATTGAACTATATTTTGGTGTGGAGTCAGTACACATATGCCTTAGGTACCCGCTTATATGGTAGGCAACCATTCACAACCCATTCATACAAAAGGAGAAGACAAAAATATGATTGATAGAGAAAGTACATCCATATTCAAACTGGAATTCGAACCCGGGACCTCCCTATCCATAGTCAGACACGCTGACTACTAGACAAGTTGGGCGGCTTTTTCAAATAACAAATTTTTTTTATTTAATTGTTCTTGACCATGCAAAAAATATAAGAAGTTACTGCATCAGATACATGTCAAAATCATGAAAATAGCTACATTTGGATAGATTCATAGACCTTTTTATAACTTACACGAATTGATGATCCACATCCCCGAGTGTAGCTGAGCAATATCGATTCCATAGGCTGGTTCATTCTGAAAAAGTCCAAAATTAGCATTGCATGATCATAAACATCCCACTTGAAGAAGCCCAGACTCGATAAAATAAGGACGAAGGAAGCCTGTTCAGTAGCACATTTGCAGGAAACATCGCAATAGTTAGTGGGATTCATAGAATAAATGCCGCACTGAGAAAGTGATAATAAAAAATCTGATCAGACAACAAGCAAAAGTAACAGAGCCTCCCTGTTGTCAACTGCGATACAGGCAAAAGCAGCGAAATGATCCATTTCCTGATTTTAGCAATTGAGAAGTGTTCCAAGTAGTAAGTGGAGCAGAAGGCATCTAAAGATTAATATCGTCCACTTATACTAAGTGTGAACGATCTTATTACATCCAAGGGTATCCAATGTAGGTAGATCGGTTGAGAAAGGCAGGCACGTATGGTATTTTTAAGAGTATTTATTTTACTGGAATCCCTCACTTTATGTCAGTTGGTCAAGTATTGAATTGAGCTTTTACTGTAAGTCTGTAGTCAAATTTCATTTAGGACAGATTATGATTTAAGTAGATCTAGACCCACTTTGATGGTGGTTAGATGAGGACGGTAGATTAGGTTCCTCCTCTGGATTTTTATACTTTGGAGTTTGATGAAAACATCAATATCATTATTATTTTTACTACCACCCTTGAACATCTGAGCTGCATCCCCTGGAACTAATTTTAGGAAGAGTTATAAATATAAAGGAAGATGATTTTGCTTGTTCACTTTACCAAATATTTCTGTATTGAAAAAATATTAGCGAGACCCTCAGAAGAGCTGATATGTGATAGATGCATTTAAAGCAATACTATTAGCGAGAACATTACTATAAGGACTATTTCTTTTAAGTCCTTGATAGTTGATTCAAGTTTCAAAGATGCTTCATATTTACATCAGAGATAGAATTATTCTAAGCTAAAGTATTTAAAAAAACACATTCTTATAATAATTGCATGACATTCATGAAATTACTACAAATTGATCATCCCAAATCTCAAGAAAGAAAACTTTGTAATTTAACCAATTTCAATACAAAATTATTTTAACCTCAATGAAACAATTTGCTTCACCATTTCATTATTTTTAACATATTTTAATTTTTTAACATTTCATATGTTTATGGAATATATTTCAAAAATCTTTTAGAGTTAAAAATGTCAAATGCTAATTACAATATTTTCATTTAGTGCGCAGAAATTTTAATTTTTTTTACAAGCTATATTTTTGGGAATAACAATATGAAGATTATTTTAATATTAAATAATTGAAAAAAAATCTATCATGATGATGTTTGTTGTAAGTAAATGTGAATCATATTTTCTCTTTTATTTCTTTTTTAAATAAGAAAGCGAAACAGTGCATTTACGAGGTATGTTTCTCTCCAATATAATTTCGTTTTTTAAAATTAATATTTCAAGGTTAATAAAAATGTTCCTTTTTTGAATTTGTAATATTTAAACTTTATTTAAAGGTAATTAATTTCGTTATGATGTCAATACAAGTTCGATCCATCTAGATAAATTGCTTTGAAATTATTTAAGACATTTAATCTTAAATATATTTTTAATCATTTCATTACGCTTTAGTTATCCAGAACTTCTGTATAACTATTGAAAAAGTTGATTAATTTCATTCATCAACATATTTTTTTCACTTTAAGTGTGTCTGATATGAAATAAACTGTTCTTCAGTTTGTAGCCAAATGAATTTGTTATGATAATTTTGTCAATAAACTGTAACTGTAATTCCGTTTTTAAATAAGTTTATTTTAACATACACGCAAAAACAAAACTAATTTCTCCAGCTGATACTTGTTTTACAAATTCGATAGCTATCCATAGCTGTATGTACAAATTAATATCCTTTTTGTATGCAGTGATCAAATTAATATGTTTGCAGCGAGGGTTTACAAACACACTACCGGTCATCACGAAACGTTTCAGAAGATGAATCAATCAATTGACATGTGCTATACAAAATGCATTACCTTGATTGTTTAGTACAAAAGGAGGATTCGTGCAGATGCAAACGACGCATATTTTTGCATAAGAAAGCAGTGACTCTTCGTACAGTGTTTTGTTTCAGTTTTAATTGGAAGAGACATCGATTCTTTGCAGAGAGGTCACGTCGCCTAATAAATTGTAGGCGAAAATTTCGTGGAGTGATCTGGTATCGAAAAGTCCTCTCTAAGTAGTCACGCTAAGTAATATGGAAACGTGAGTTGCTGTATAATATGAAACAAGACGAGGGGAAATGTAGAAAGTAAAAAATTGTAAATTTTAGGTGTAGTTTAAGAGGCATATATTTTTTTCATTTCTCTCTATATATTCTCTTTCCATATTCATTTCATATTAGTAGAGAACAATATAATAAAATATAATTATGGATAAACATTTTCAAAAATTCGAGTTTTGATATTTTAGTAACATAAATTTAAAATTAAAAATATAATTCTTCAAACTTAGTATTTTTACTTTATTTTTTATTGTATTTAAAATATTCTTTAACATCAACTAATTAATAAACATAAGCTCTGTGGCAGTAAAGCCTTTCAGGTGCAGGATATACAGTACCCATCTCTATTTTTCTGTGCGAGAGGATCAGGGGTGGGAGGCATAAGTCCCGATTAGGTAGTCTGCCTAATGCGAAACCTCCAGTGTTTAGTTCCCAAGCATGCGTTTTACTAAGATTATCGACTCATTGAAAAGAAAAAAGGCTGAGGGTAGAACTTGCTTAAACCGAGGATCGAACCTGACATCTGTGCGTTGGTAGCTCGACTAATTAATAGATTGAAATTTCTATGAAGTCATCAGCATCAGAAATTCCTAATTCTTTATTGTAAATATTACAGAAATATGACTTGTTATATAGTACTGAACAAGTCTAAGGCGATATGTAAATAAAAAAAAATAATGGATAATGTTGGTAAAATTTATTGCATTTAGCTTTCAGTGTAAAAATTTCATTTGAAATGAGCCAAAACGCTTTCAAGCAGTAAAGCACATGCCTTAGGGAACAAGAATAAGTGGCATTTAAAAAGATGCAGGCCAAAATGTGGTCAGGAGAAGATTGAGTCGAATTGCATTTTAAACACAGAGGACAAACTTTGTGGTCCATCACATGACGCTGTACACGAATTTGTCTACTTCGAAATCTCACCAGAGTTGTGTGATCGCGATTGTTGCCATCCCCAATCAGAAGAGCACCAGGATGATTTTAAGCATACGATTCAAGCACGGGGGTTCTTCTCCCAGAATAACAGGCCTCTTGCAATACTCGGGTGGCGATCTCTGAAAAATTAAGACAGCCACCATGGACAGTATCCGTTCGGCTGCCCACTCTGGCCAGATCATTAGCAATTTAACTATCGTACACATCCACATGTGATGGAACCCATTTTATGGTGATCTTAACAATGACAATCAAGCGATTCAAACGCCGGACGATGTTCCTAGTCATTCGGTCAACAATATCTCCACCCTTCATATAAATTCTGAATGCAGCTATGACGTTACAGGCTAAAAATAAACACATTTGGAATATTAGAAGTTCTATGTCTAAACAATAAAAAAAAGCTACCACGCATTTACTGATAAGTTTAATTACTAAGTGACAACGTAACACAACTTCCTTTTATGCTTTCATACTAAGTAATACAAAAAACTGAATTTCTGTACAACTTTATACAGCACTCAGAAAAAAAAATATGAATTTATAAAGGAATTGTTAGGTTGGTATTATAGAGGTTAACTATTGGTTATAATATAAAATGCATGCTGATATACTAAAAAGTATTTGTTACTCTTGGACAAGCCAAGCTCGTTATGCCTTGGCTATGCGGATTTAAGTCAATTGGGAGCATCTTTCGTTTAAGCAGAGCACCATACAAATGTGAAAGTACGATATTTGCTCTTCAAATCTTTCGATAGATGGCATCATCAGAGGATCTATTCGCTTAATTTTGGCATTGATTTGTAGGGAGAGTAAATTTTTCCTGACCACTGCACCCATGGTAACATTTCAACGACCGACCACAGGCGTTCGATTCCACACATTTAACGAGGACGTATATCACATGTATTTAGTGGATCTTTGGCAGCATTGGGATTCGAACCACACCGTTCCGGATGGATGGACAATAACCTAACCACTAGGCTACCACAGCCCGTGAAAAATATTTACATAATGTAAAATATTTTCATATTTCCGCGTGATAGTACAAACGAGGGTCAGCATGAGTGTAGCTGCAATGCGCCAAACAGAACTACCGATATGATGCCGGGCAATTGTGCAATATTTGAAATAATTTGATTCTCACAAAGTCGAATGGAGAATGAATTCCCCTTGAGTCAGGAACTTCGGTCAAAAAAATAGATTTCTAAAGCCTTACGCGAACTTATTAATTGTGTCTTAGATACACTATGCCTGGTTAAAACGATGTAAGTTTAATATCCTAAAGACTTAAATATACAAAAATCTTAAAAAATTTTCCTAGATTATGTAGGGAATAGATTTTTAACTCTCACAAAGGAAACCTAACTATTTCTTACTTAGAATCATATTTAAATCAAAGTAATGTCATAGTTCTTAAAAATGATAAACATAAATAGAACATATCAAAAATTATGCTGCAGAATATGAAAATAAAAGACATCATAATAAAAATATTTCCTATTCTTTTAATTTGATTTTTTCATAATCTATAATATAAGCAGTCATTTTGATATATTTGATTATTATTATTAGCATTAACAATTTACAAAATGCAATTTAAAATACATGTTTTACAAACAATCCATTATTTTTCTACGGAACATTATTAGATGTCATTAAATGATACCAATATCGTTTTGAGAGTTTCAAAATGAATAAGAAATTCAATTTAATTACCTTTTCTTTTCAATTGAGAAAAATGTGTAGTAAATCAAAGTACAGCCATCATTTGTCAGATCTTTTCATTTAATTTAATTGATAAAAAAATAGCCTCAAAGATTCTATAAAGTATTTTAATAAAATGTCGGATAGTAGCTTCTAATTAAATTCTATCGACAAAAGAGTAATAGAATATCCTTACCAATATATACGATCTACCTCGGTATAGATTAAAGAAAACCGATATTTCCTTAGAAAAACATTTCCTACCACACCTTGTTTTTTTTTACATCGGGCAACAAAAGTATTTATTCATTCTTTTTTTTTAGTTAAATAATGGATTATTTTTTATAAACTTCTGACGCGAGCTTATTAGGAACTCTTGAAAACAACTAGAGTGATATCGTTTTATAAAGTCACTATTTTTTTAATAAATACTGAGCAGAATATTTATTAAAATATCTTACAGAATAGGATTAAATGACAAATTAAAATTTTACAATGCCTTATGTTTTAGATTAATGTGAACGTGCATGAAAAATTAAATTGGTTTACAAACATGCTTCGTATTTATTATTAAAAGCACACATTTTAAAATATTGTGGGATATTCTAAGTGTTCTAAAAGTGCACGTAGTGTTATTCTTCAATATTAATAATTTATTTAATTTATAAACAATTTATATAGTTAATAAATTTCCTACTAAACACTGGATGTGCAGTATTGAAGTATTGAGATAAATATTTGAACAAAAAATATTTTTAAATAGGAACTATTTGAAACCTAGTTTAAAAAAATTAGAAAAAATGTTAAGAACATTTCTTTTTTAACATTTTTTAAATATTTATCTTATTAATTAATTAAATAATCTCTACACAATATTCTATAAAATCAAGCTTTAATAAATTTATAATAACAAATTCTAGCTTAAAGTTAATTTTAAAATATTACTTATTAATTTTCCTGTAATATTCTTCATTTTATAACCAGAAGAAAGCTGCACTATTAAAATTTATTTAAATAATCGCATTAAAAATGTAACCAAAATAAATATTTAAATAGAGAAAATTAAAATTTAGTTATTAACTAAAAAATTAATTTATTCATCAATTAAATAATTCGCCAAGATCTTTATATCTTTAAAATATTTCTTAGATGAATGCATATCTCTGCAAATTTTATTCATTGTATATAAAATTGTCAGCAGTAATTATACTAATTAATTTTATACATTTTCAAAATTAATACTCTATGTTCTCTAATTATAAAAGAAAATCAAATTTATAACCAGACGAACGAAAATAACAAGAAAGTGTTAATTGTGTATAAAATGCCTACTTCAGAAAATAAATATTTTTCTTCAAAATTAAACATTAGATCTTTCCAAAAAGTCTAGTGAAAAAACAAAATCTAAAGTAAAAGAATTGCGTTGTAACAAATCAGAGCAACTTATTTCGCTAACGTGGAAAAAAGAGAGACAAGAAACTTAAATCTTATTTTTCATTCTCTGAGAGAAATATATGCCTGCCAAGCAAACAAATCCATGTCTGCTTTTCATATTTTTGCCGCTTTGAGTACATCTCCCTGAGTGGATTTGCTCGTCTGTATGTGGGCTGTGAGTTTGATTTCGGACTTGAGCTCGTGCGATGGGGAACGGGAGGTAGGAATATGACCCTTAGAGAAATTGGACTGCGGAATCCGTAGCGCATTTCTTATTCACTCCCGCAACAATAAAATGGATTCTGGCATGTCAGAATGTTTCTGAGTCTACGAGTTCTAATTTTGTAAAGAAGTTTCGTGTGTCTGTGTTCGTAGGAGTTTTCGTTTACGAACCTGTGAGTGGGATCGTGAGAATTTCTTTCTATGAGAAGAAGAGTGTTTTTATCTGTCATTTTTATGCAAACCAGAGCGAATACCAGAGGCACTCTGCTATGTCTGAGCTTTTCAGAATGAACTCAGAGGTAATTTTAAGTTTAAAACCTTTCATCTAATCAAATTTGGAAGGGGTTCTCTTATTTTATGCTAATAACAATAAAGTAGACGTGATTGAAGTACATATCATTTGCATTGTCTCAACCAGAGAGAAAACTTTATTTTTAATTCAACACACAATCTTATTACGCGCATTAGACAATATACCATTCCATTTTAATGCTAAAGCAAATTTAGAATGTATGTTCGTATTTCATACCAACAACAGTATGAATCATTGTATAAACTGTTTTACAAGGCACCAGTTTTTTTTAAATATTGTATCGGTTTTATTAAATTAATAATATTTATTTCTAAATTTGAATTTATTTAAATTTTTAAGGTCACCGACGTCAATATCGTTTAAAAGCAACTTATTGTTGCATGAATAGTGCTTACAACAGTTTTTCAGAAAAAATTAAGACTTTTTGGACCAAATTTGAATTTTTAGAGTAATAATTCCTACAAAAAATGTTCCATCTTAATAAATTTATTGATTATATCAATAATTTTGATATTGGGAACTGGTTACCATATTGATGTCTTTTGATACCCACTCAAGATTAAACTGTATCAGAAACATAATTGAATATTAATTCGGTGGTATTTTAAAGTTTAAAATCTTTCATGTAATTAAGTTCGGAAGGAGTTCTCTTATTTTATGCTAATGACAATAAAGTAGACGTGATTGAAGTACTTATCATGTGCATTGTCTCAATCAGAGAAAAGTCATTTTTTTTTATTTCAACACGCAATCTTATTACGTACATTAGACAATATAAGTTTCCGTTATAATGTTAAAAAAATCAAATTTAGATTGGGTGTTCTTATTTTATACTAACAGCAATTTGGGAGGCATATAATTGCATATAAATTCAAAGGTAATTTAACTTTAAAATACTTTCATCAAATCAAATTTAGAATGGATGCTCTTATTTTTATACCAACTAAAATAATAGGATTGACGTGATTGAAATACATTCCACTTACAATGTTTTAACTATATATATATATATATATATATATATATATATATATATATATATATATATATATATATATATATATATATATATATATATATATATATATATATATAATGTATGTGTGTGTTTTAATTATTTCATAAATAACTATGTATTTCCTGAAACAACCATACAATTCAGTTAAAGAATATAGTAGATGAAACGCAGATGCTATAGCTAAATATGTTGTGATCATAAATACCTTTTAATTCAAGATCTTAAAATCTTAAAGCAAAGAAATGAAACTTACGTTCACGGCTGTTTGTTTCTTGGCGGATATAAATGACAATACTTAAAAATTGGTATAGATCAGGCTCAAAGAAGGTTTGAGAGTCGTATTTCATACTTCAATGATTTTATAACCATTATCCAACAGAATACTTGGTTAAATCGTAGAATTATATAACTTAATATAATTTTACAGAATAGTCTTCTTATTATATGAAATACTTATTATTCTATAAAATAACCGATTTTACTCTTCAATAATAAAAGGTACATACGTGTGTGTTTCAAGAGTGCATACTTAAAGTACTCTTGTAAGTGTTGTTAAAAATGTTACTACTTTCAAAATAAGTACGATATATCGATAATATAAAGTACCTAATTAAGATACAGTACGGTACTGAATTTCAAAGCAAACTCCTTATCTAACAGTGAGGAATTATAATTTGCAAAATGCTGCTTAAAAGAATTATTGTCAACACATTCTTACAGAAAATAAAGTACTTTCCCGCTTACAATTATTTTCGCTATCCATGAAGTATTCTAACATAAACAACTTACGCTCGAATAACTTGGAAGCGAATTTTACGGAAGCGTAAGAGTCATTAATATCTGGGAATTTTTATATTTTAAGTGTGTGTAGCAGTGCTTTTATAAAGTTCTCCCCGCCGAAAAGGTCTTACATCATTTCAAGTTGAAATACATATAAAAAGAGATAAGGCATACAAGAAAATATAAATTAATCAACAGATAAGGATTGAAAATTCAATGATTTTGATGATATAGTTTAAGTCTTAAATTAGAAATATGACATATTAGAGATTTTTACTTTTGTAAAGAATATTTTTACTATGGTAAAATGATAGAAACAATTTATCCTCCTCTTTAAAGTTTCTTGATTATATATAGTGTATACTCAAACCTATTTTTATGCTGCGAATTGACACAACATTAAGGAAATCACAGAAATAATTGCACAAAACATCGCGAGTGCAATTCTAAAAAGTAATTTATTTTAACATAGATAAAAAGTCCTTTTCTAAATCGATAGTTTAAGTGAAATCATGATATAATTGTAACACATTGATGATAGTGATAATCCAAAAATACAAATACAAATATATATATATATATATAAATATATATGAATATATATATATACATAGATAGATAGAGGTATATATTACTTGATATAATGCTAGTGTGGTGTCATGATATACATATCTAATAAATAAACTAAATGATCTCATCAAACTATTTCTTTGTGTATTAATAACTTGTCAAATGTGTTCCAATTTCATTGAAACTTTCTAATAAAGCACACAAAAAGACTGCACAAAACATACTTGAATGTATTTGTAGCAATAAATTTCAATATATTTGTAAATGTTAGAGAAGGAAACTTCAGAATTTCTATTAAATCATACAAATCCATGTCTAAATTCTATTTACAATGTTCTTAAGCAAGGATTATTATAATTAAGGCAAAATAAGCTTAGTTTCTTTTCATGCTGAGGAACAGAAAGTAAAATAGGAAAACTTAATATTAAACTGAGAAAATGGGTAATTATTTTGCTATTATACTCACCGATACTTTAATTCCAGTTTGATTTTAAATACTGAAAAATGATTTGCTCACAGTATTGATTAAAAGTTTAAAATTTACTTTTGATCAATAGTGGGAAATTCAATATTTCAATCACACACAATATTTTCATGTGTTTTTCTTAATTATAATGTATATATATCATTATCATACCTCTTAGCACAAATATATATTGAAATGAATTAATCAGTATTAATAAAATGAATTACTTATAGATAATACAAGTCGTTAATGTAGTACGAGTATTGTAGATTCTTCAAGGATTCAGAGGATTGTGGAGATCGTAAATTACTTAATACTTGTGACCCTCTCCCTAAAACCACAAGAGCGTCGCTGATTAGTCTGCGTGACGGACGTCACATGGAGGAGGTGAATTGCAGCTTCTGTTGATCCGGAGATCAGAGCACCAAAAAGGTAGAAGTCTATCTTGGCTCGGGTTGGTGCCCTTTTTCGTGCGTTCCTTCTCATGCAGATATATACGGCAATGAGCAGGTGGATAGACTGGCCAAGGAGGGCTGATACCACGATAATCCTTCCTCTTCAACACTTCCCTGTTTAGAACATCAGTCCATTGTTAGTTCTGAAATTTCGAAAGGGTGGAGAATTCCTCCCTGACATCACTGGTACGTGGGCAAAGAATCTGGCTCTTCATTCGCCCTCAATTGTGACAGAGCTTCTAAAACCTCAATTTCCAGACTAGCAAGTGGCCACACTATGGGTCTTGTGTATTTCAAAGACAGGAAATTCTTTGAGATCTGCTCTAAATGTAAAACTGAGCAAGCCTCTCCTAATCACATCCTGGACTGATTGGAAATTTCCAAAGAGGATATATACTCACATCTATCCCTTCTGGTCTTCCATTTCCTTAGGGTCAGTGGTCTGATGGACTTTGTCTGACTTCATCAGACATTTGAAAAATAAGCCACAACTTACAGATTACTTATTACTTGAGATGTACATATTCAGCACATCCGCTCATATGTAGACATTTAGGATAATGACGAAGCAGACGTCTTGGTTAAGATGGGTGCCTAAGAGGTTATGGTTACTTTTCCAATTGTCTGACTTGCCTTGAACTGCATTCTGCTAGAAAAAATACTCATAAAATTACTTGGTTTGTATATCCGGAAAATTCTTAGCATCTCACCAAATACCTTGCAGATCCCGTGTCATAAATATCGATATATGTATTCAGACAGCTCTCTCTCTCACAATCTTACTGAATATCTTAGAAACCTTGTTTTTCAGGGTTGCCAAGAGAATATGTCCGAAATGTAAACAAGATCAGGCTCCTGAAGTACATATACTAAAGTGTGTTGATTTGTCTTATGACGGCCTACTAGATATACTATGATAGTCTATGATTTTTTGAGGGTGGCTAAAATAATCTAGAAAAGGTTGGACATGGTGATCAGCAACAACAACAAAATGCTGTTGCTAATCTCCGTGTGTTAAATTATGTGTAAAAATATTCAAAACATTTTGAGACTAGTTAATGGCACGGATGCACACGGGTTTTGCGAGATATTTTTATATCTTTTGCATAAATTTTTTTCAGTGAGCATGTTTTATAGACGATGCAGTGCATTCACGAATAGCAAGGGAGAAAACTCCTAAGTCACTACTCAAAGAAAAATACATACCTTCTGAATATATGTTTATATACATATGTACAAGATATATATATATATATATATATATATATATATATATATATATATATATATATATATATATATATATATATATATATATATATATATATATATATGTGTGTGTGTGTGTGTGTGTGTGCTTGTTTATCTGTAACATACAAACAAACACCAAAAATTTAGATGTAACTGTCAAACTTACAATGCTTGCTAAAATAGATTATAAGAATTTACAACTTTTTTAAACATGGGAATCAAATTTCAAGAAAATCAAACAAGATCAATATAAAATTTTGACGAAAAATAAAAAAAAGTCACCATTTTAGCTGCACCTGCAAATGTATTAGTATGTTAGACATTCTGACACACACAAAAAAAAAACAATTTTTTATATAAAGAAATGAAGCTTTTAAGTTTCATTTTGAAGGAAGTATTTCTGAAAATATTTTATAAAATCATTTCGTTTACAATAAATCCGGATTTACATGTCATGGTAAATCAAAAAATTATCAAACATTATACAAGGCTTGAAAAACAAAGGCAAGAAAATAGAAAAGTTAAAAAATAGATACCGTAGAAAAGCATTATTCTTGATTCTATTATTTTCTGATGATCAGAAAAATTTTAAAAAAGCATTTAAATAAAATTTTTTGTTTGATAGCTAGAAATTTAAATTAAATCCTGAGTTTTCCAATATTTAACATTAAATTTGAATATTTGAAAATTATATCATCAAGTTGAGTAAGAACATTTTTAAAATATTTTTCTTTGCTTATCGTTTTCAAGTAATTTAATCGTTCTTGTTTGAGCTATGGATGATTACTTAATAATACACACTATAGCTGGATATTTTGCGTTAATGTTTAGAAGTAGATTTCATCAAAGTTACCAGCATGGAGAAAACTGGGATGGTCATACCAATTTTTTTAAAATGTCAAGAAGTTTGTGTTTGAAGTTTGGCAAAAATGGAAAGTTCTTAATCTTAAGTTCTACTGCCCTGTATGAAAAAAAACTGAGAAGAATTACTATTGAAATCTGGGATAAATATTCTAATTTGGAATAATGGGGGGGTAAATATTCCAATTTAAGAAATTTGGATTAAAGACTTAGGTTAAGTATTCTATAAAGTCATTTCATTTAAAAATAGCGCTATATTATGCTTTTAGATACTATGTGATCAGTTCCATTTCTATAAATGAACAAAGAGTAATTTGTTAATCTATATTCTTCAAATTCTATATCATGTGACTGATTTCAGAATAAATTAAAAAGACTAATTTATTTATAATTAATTTTTGAAAGTTATTATTATTTTCAAATTAATTATTATTATATACCTTAATTAATTTTAAAAAATTAATTATTCGTTGACTAATTTGTTAAATATTTATCTAAATTAAAAAGTTAGCCAACAAATTCAGTAAATTTTTTGTCAAAATATAAAAATGTATTCCTTACATTAAAATAAGCATGTTTCTAGAAATTAAATCTTATATATTTATGTGTACATAACACTTTTCTTAGTAAATTTTATCATAATGTACTCATACACTTTTCTAAATATTATCTCTGTGGTCAAATTAAATAAAAAAAATAAGTATGATTGATTCTAATCACAATAGAGAAATGATGCTTCTACATTTTTCCTTTTTTTAAATTATGATTCTCGTCAACAAATTTTCGTTACTTTGCCTATTCTTTTGGCTGAAAGAAAATCTTAAGATTATATTTTGACATAGAAATAAAGTTAATGTACACGATAATTTAAAGAAACATAATACAATTTACATGGAAAACCTTTATTACAAAAACATCTTAAATGACATAGGGTTAACTTTAAATTATAGGTATAAATTTAAATTTTAATTTTACCCCACATTTTAAGACATAAAAATCACCAGTTCTGCACATGACTTAAATATATGCATACACTTCTTAAATATATGTTACATTTTCAATGCTGAAACAATAATTGCACTATTTTAGTGAATGGTTATGTTGTACTACAAACATCCGTGCCCAAGGGGAGATTCGAATCCATGCAGGTTTGATAAATATTTGAAGTAATTAAAAAATGAAGCAAAATGCTCTCTCGTTAACCTTTGTCGATAGCAAACAACCTTGTTACATTAAGACATTGCTTACATTAAGATCTCTGCATTCCGGCATTGCAAAAGGAGCAATTAATGACACTTTATATACTGAGCACCCAACAAGCGGGCAATTAGGGCTCAATAATTCAATCAATCCTCGTAATTTAGAAGCAAAAACCAAGAGGAAGACCCCAGACTTGGCCTGCCATCGCTAGAAGTATTATTTCAAATAAAGCTGGAAAAGCTTATTAACCGTGCCCTTGATGCCATTAGATCACAAGATAGATACTAAGATGGTTCGGGATTCAAATTAACTTCCTTCTGATAATGAGAACATGTGCTCTACTCAACCAACCAGGTAACCGTGGTGACATAAAAAGTACACACACACACACACACACACACATATATATATATATATATATATATATATATATATATATATATATATATATATATATATATATATATATATATATATATATATAGATAGATATAGATATATAAATATATATATATAGTTAGATATACATATATTTGCCATATTTAATATCTAAATTAATAATTTCATTTAACTTTTTCCAGTGAAAATCATGTATAAATAATATAAAAAAAAAACATTTACTTTCACTAAAGCACGTCAACGCATCACGTGTGTGTATAAGAATGAAAACTCTTGTTCAATCATAGACTTTTCTTTTTTCCTGGCAGAGTAATACAAAATTGCAATGCTTATTCGAGAATGGAGGAAAATCCTCTCGCTTTCAACTGAAAGCGATTCAAGTGCGTAAATCACAGCCAAGATGAGATACTTTTTATACAAACGCCTTTAGCGTGACTAAAGAAGTTTAAAGCGTTCGCTTTTGTGAAGTGCAAGTCGTACGAATTCAAATGTTTCTTTAAGCCGCGAGATTCGCTATATTTCAGGAGCGAAGGAAGAAATCAATTTGCTTTCAATGTCATTCTCCCGCTCAAGAAATGAAAAAGTGGATGGGTAATTCAGGGAGTATTTTTAGGAGATTCTAAACATGACAAAAAGAATATGAATACGTTCTACCATACAGAAAAGTCAGAATGCTGAAATAAATTTTGAATGCCAGTTCTAGTTTTTAAATTATTCAGATAAATGTCTTATAAAGGATTATTTAAAGTATTTGCAAATTTAATTAATGAATTATTTTAATTGACGACTTAAATTTTTAAGAAATAAACAATTTATTTCATGCATTATATATGTTATTTTAAATGACTTCCAGTAATTACCAAAAATAATTATTAAATATTTAACTTCTATTTATTTTGCAGAAATGGAAAATCCGTTCCTTTTAAGGCTCTGTTTTACTGAATAACTCTTCAATAATTGTCAATATTATACTTATGTCAAAAATTTAAAAAAAAGTTTTTTCCTATAAATAGAAATGTTTTAGTAAATTAAATAAGTTTTGATGTGAGCATTTACTAAGATAATTACAAATGTTCAAAAATTGAAATACCTTCATTTGAATATGTGTATAACAACTTCATTTAAATTTTTTATTTATGAATTTAAAAACAAATAGTTATTGATTACTTATTTCTGTTACTGATTGAGCTAGTTTTTTTTTTATTTTAAATAAAAATAAGTACTTACGCCGTCAGATGCACATGAAGAAGGGAGAAATGTAAAATCCATCTGTTGCTATAATGATTGGGACCGAGCACTACATTTCATTCTGACGAGCGCTGATTTACCAGTAAGCTACATACTTAATACCTTTGCAGGCGAGCCCAGAATTGTACTTTTACGTTAGCTTGTTTTGAATACTCACATCATTATCGAATGACTGGTAATTTTGAACTGCATGGTCAGATTGGGACGTGTTTACACCTGAGCTTGGACTTTCTTCTCCTCAGCCACGCTACACCAGCGGAAAGAATTTGGAAGTCACTTATTAACCTGGATACGTCACCAATCACGGAGCTCCAGGAACCCAGTGAGGGGTTAATGTGGTCACCCTCCCAACCCCAGCCCGTGGCAAATGATATTTCATTTTGCTGATCTTTATGGGAAGTGGCATGAAGCAAATAAGACACTGGAGCATTACGAGTAGGCTACAGTGAGTAATTATCTTTTGTACTTTTGACGCAGAATGACTGAATGACATAGTACAGCAGTTTAACACTCAGCTTGTAAATTTTCTAGTATTTCCAGGCAGGAAAACTGCAAGTCTAATAAATACCCACCATAACAGGCATGCATGTGAAATGCACACGCAACATCGTTCACCCGTTTCTCAACAGTAGCTGTTATTGAATTCATCTTATTGCCAATACTTCATAGAACTAAGCAATTAATCTAACAATAGAAGAAAAATAAATAAAAATTGTTTCGTCTTTTTTTGATATTTTTTAACAGACTCGAACATCCAACAGTTTTACAAGGCGTTTTCATCAATCGTTTATCAGTGCTTCCACTGATAAGTGATTGCCTTGATTTTGCCTTTCCATATCAACATAACACAGTATGAATCGAATATTTATAGCATGAAGTATTCATATAATGCAAAAGAAAACATTTATGGAATTCCTAACAATTTACCCTGATATAAGCGCAAATAATTTACATAAACACCATACTCATTTTCCCGTTATTCAAACATAGAATCAAAAGAAGAGCTTTCCGATTCGAAGAAACTATACTAAGGCGAGTAAGGAATTACTTTGTGATTGATATTGACTTCCATAATAAATGTCAAAAATAAAAATTATTTAAAAGTGTTTTTTTGCATAAATACATAAGTAACGGGTTCTACAAAAATAATGTATTTCATTCATAATAAATATGAAAGGCATGAATGTGTACATTTCTTTTAAATCTAATCACAGCATCCCACGAAATTTTTAATCTCAACATTTGCTATGTAACAGATTCTCTAATGTATGCAATAAGTCGCAATCTAAATAAAATTTAGTTTATGTTTCACAACTTAATTAGTTTGAAACTGATTTAACATTTCTAAATAAACTTCTCTTGAAACAAGTCTTCTTAATGCTGTATTTTGACACACAGACATTTGATATCTTCAATGAAATGTGTCACTGTTTATGTGACGCCTTTTTTATACTACTATATATAAATCAAACAGAAGTTTAGTCTTAAAGCAAACTATCTTGACAAAGTATCTCATTCTTCCCCCTAATAGCAGTCTCTTTTCGCGTTTTTCTCTCCCTATAATTCCAATAAATGCATGCCTCCAAACCACTTTCACCAAAGCCAGTCGTGGGTTGTGTCCTGACAGAAGCTCGATAGCGAAGTCCAGGCATGGACGACACTTCCTGGGAAATCAATGTGTTAGCATTCTCCTCTTTTCTTGAGAAAGCGTGGCTCATCACATTATCGGACACTTCGATCGCGTGTTCTGAAAGAAAGGTTTTGCTTGTTTTGCACACTCTTTCAATATTTATGGTTTAATATTGTTCTACCAAACATAAAGCACATGTAAAAACTAATAATGGAATGTTTCAAATATATTTAAAGTTCTTAGTATACTTTTTTGGTAGTTTATGAAGAATCTTGGAAAAAGAGATTATAAAAACACCTGAAAATTTATCTCTTGAATATTATACAGATTTCGCAATATTTTTTTCACATTATAATATGCCTCTGATACTTGTACATAGTAAAAATATATATCATAGTAAAATCATTAATATGATTTTATATTTTAAACATTGAAACGTAAACATACAAATTGTAAATATCCAAGCTAATAATTGACTAAATTTAAAAATTTACTGCTTTTTATTTATGTAGAATCCCGCAAAGAGAAAGTATAAAATTCACAGAAATATATACTAATTGAATATTATGAAATGTTGCTAAAATATAATCGTCTCTTTGCTACTGATATGCAAATATATGTAAATTAGTTAGTTAATAACATGAATATTAGTATTTTAACTTTCGTGATAAAATATTTGTCTTTTATTTGTAAGGTAGAAAAATGCGCAACAAATAAATTAAGAAATGGATTTTTTGGGTAGTTTTTAGACATCTGATTATTTGTTTCGTTGGTTTATTTAGAATCTATTGAAGAAAACTTATAGCGTATACACACACACAGAAAAATATCTGATGCATATTTAAAAAATGTTTGTAATAATCTTCAATTTCATCTAATGAACATGATATAATGCATGTCATAAATATGTATTAATGTTTTTGTCTACAACGCGACGGGCATTTGAGCGATCAACCCTTCGCCACAATAAGACCGGAAACGGCTACTCATTTGACGTTACCCAGTAGGCACCTGTGAATCAAGTCACTGAGGGGAGTAGACATATCCGTTCCTATACCACCAGAAACCCCTTTATAGGGTAGGCCAGACTCCTACATCTTCACAGAAGAAAGGACAGACAAACACAGAGAAAGTAGCATCCATGCAAGAACCAGGATTTGAACCAGGGACGCACAGCTCAGGAGTCAGGAATGCTAACCATTCAGCCATCGATCGACATACATATTGATGTAAAGTTACTAATAAGAACTAATATTAATTTTATAAGATTTTCAAGGCCTACAAGAGTTAAAATTAATAACTGCTATAAATTTATAAATATATGACTTACTTTTTCAAAAATCCACTTTTAATTTTGTGTTGGTATATGCAGTATCTAGACAAAAAGAGGTTGAAATCTGAACATAAAAGAAACTCGGTTATGAATGGTTAAATTGTTAGTAATAACGTTTAGTTTATAAATTGCCTAATGTTTTCATATACGACAAAAGTATATAAGTAAAATTAATATGAATTAATACTTGAAATACTAAAATAAAAAATTATGTTGGAACTGCCAAAGAGCTATAATTACCAGAAATATATATATAAATAATAAACATTAATATTTTTCATTTAGCTTATATCGTAAGAAGATGACCTCAAAATAAGTTTTCCTTTTTCTATATCTTAAAAAGTATCAGATTAAAATGATATGAATTTGCTCTACAGCCTTGAAAATAAAGAAAGAAATATTTGAGTTTTATTAGGATTAGTGCAAGAAACCGCATAAAGCTAGAATTAAAATTGACATAATAATGAAGGAATTTTCTGATGATAAAACACAAAATTCTACATACAATTAACTTGCATTACATTAGTGATATAGAAAGTAAAAATGAGATATCTCTTAGTAAATTATTAAAAAAATGAATGGAAACTAAATTTATTAATTTATAAGTTAAATTCATGGTCTTAAGCAAAATTTTATATTTCTCATTATTTCTTATACACTATTACATTTATATATAAATATTATACTACCCGAAGAAGAATATTTTATTCACCAAAACTCTTTGTATGCGGTAATCGTATACCCCGACTCAACATTAGCTGCGGTTCCAAAAAACAAATCATGATTTTATACCATTTCTTTCGTATAAATATTATATTTGTTCCCTTTCCAAGAATTCAGTGTATTTTTCAACAGAAATAAGGGTTTCAAAAGAAATAAGAAACTTAAATACCACTAACATACTGATAGGGGTCATTTTCCAAAGCATATATATTTTCAAGATAACTTCAGTTATAAAAGTCACTGCGTGGTTGTTTTGTATCAAATTGAAATTCTTCTGGAGAACTCCAAAATGATAGACTGTTGGTTTGTTCTTTCAGCAAAAAAAATATACCAGCCACTGAGTTGTATTTTAACTATATTCTTAAAGAAAAAAAATGAATTCAGCTTATTTATTTACTTGTGTATTAAACTATTTAGTTTTAAGAAAAATAATCATTCATAAATAGATATAAAATAATTTTATATCCAACCAGCTTCTATTATTTTTGACATTTTTTAAGGAATTTTAAATATATTTAAAAATATGTAGCAATAAATAAAATTCCTCAGAATTTTTAATGTACAGAAAATTTATATTTTATAGTAATATCATTATTTCATAATGAATATTAGTTTTACGGAAGATTAGTTATTCTGCCTTCAAATCGCATTCTGCAAGCAGCAATTCGAAGTTCAGTATCAAATATCTGAGAAAACTGTTGAAATTTTTTTTTTTTTTTTTTTTTTTTTTTTGATAATAAAACTATTTCTTATATAACAACCAAAATATCGTCTACAAGCCATCAGCAAATTGAGAATTGAACAGAAAATAAAACAAATTGAGAAAGATGTGACAAAACATTCACTTGTGGTTTATTAAAATGTTGTAAAAGACGAGACAATGTACTGTAAAAATAAAAAAACTATAAAACAAACTATTATTTTATTTCTCATATTTCAAGTTTATAAAAGTATTTATTTGGATTTAAAATATGAATAAAATGTCACTGAAAAGTTTTAAAAAATTAAAAGTTACAATCATAAATTCTAAGTAAATCACAACCAAAATCAATTTAGTTTGTATATCTCTTGCAAATAAAAAAAAATTAAAGTTTCCTATATAAAGTATCATTTTAAAACAGCCCACATTTAAAATAAAATCCAAATGAAGAAAATAATTATAGACATTTCTAAATACTGATCATGAAACTGTAAAATAAATCTTCATATTTGATCAAAAGTGTACATCACTCAGTATTTAAAAGAAAAGTTATCAAAGAAGTTTACATCTGAAGAACTTTAAGAAGAATGTTATCTATGAACATTGAGTAAGTACTTTGTTGAATTGGGTACTTCATGCTTTTAATTCTGATAAACTACTGAACATGTTGATTGAAGATGACTGAAGAAAATCTTCAGTCAGAAACATTGGCTGAAGATGTTTATAAAGGAAATTGCGGAATGCATCTAATTACCAAACTTATCAATAATTTAAGCAGAGAGTTGTTTTCAAATTCAATTAAGAAATACTTTCTTTAACAATAAACAATTAAAAGATTGTAGATTTTTCAACCAATTAAATAAGTGAACATTAAAAATGCAAACTTTGTAATTTGTATTGAAAATCTATGATGAGCTCAATTTTGGAGTATCAAATGTTAAAATATTCAAGTATAACACTTTATTAAAATAGTGTAATATTTTATAACAATTATTATAGTGTTAATTATATATATATATATATATATATATATATATATATATATATATATATATATATATATATATATATATATATATATATATATATATATATATATATATATATATATATATATATTGAGTGCACTGATGTGCTCCAAAATATTTTTTAACGTTTTCTCTAGTGATATTAACATTTTTTAAAAAATTTCTAAAATATAACCATACACTAAAAGTTTTATAAAAAATTATAATAATTTTAATAACCCTTCCACTGATACTTAGTTTTCAAGAAATATTAAATCTAGCATTTAAAAATACTAATAATAAAGTAATATAAAATAGTAAATAGTACTAACGTCAAATAAACTTTCATGGGTTAGCATTAAATTATATTTATTCTATTCATTACCTAGTAAAAAGGTGTGGTTAAGTATTTTCTAAACATAATCTTGCAGGAACATTCACACAATTTAAAACTAACACAACTATTAATTTATAAAATGAAAACTCCCTAGTTTTATTCCTATTTTGAAACAAAAATTATTGTTTATTTCATTTAAAGAATGTAAACATAATATGAACCTCTTAGAATAATGATTTAAAATATTTTTATTCCCAGTAAATACAGCGAATACGTTTTTAATTTTAACTAAATATAATTAAAATAGAAATTTAAACATTACTGTATTTTTGAACAAACTAAACTTAAATAATCAATACTTATAAGATTGTTAAATAAGAATGACTTTTATATTTCTCTAAAGAAGGAATTCCTCCTTTTATGAAACATTTTTAAAATAGTTAATTAAAATTTTATCTTGCATTTTTATGTTTGTTAACGATTATATATATATATATATATATATATATATATATATATATATATATATATATATATATATATATATATATATATATATATATATATATATATATATATATATATATATATATGTGTGTGTGTGTGTATAAATATATATATATATGTGTGTGTGTTGTGTGTGTGTGTGTGTGTGTGTGTGTGTGTGTGTGTGTATGGGTACTACGGGTGCACACATAGATACACATATACATTATTAACGCTTCTTTATAGAAACAAAGTTTATTTTTAAATATTACTTTTTTTAAAACAAAACTATTTGCTAACAAACAAATTTCATTCTAAATACAAATCAGAATCATATAGAATACATAAAAATGGAAAAACTAGTTCAAACGTAAATTAAACTATGCCTTTAAATATTTTAAAAATCAAACTTACTCTTTAATGCCACAATTTACATGTTAATTCAGGTGCATAGAGAATAAATATTAAAATTTTGGGAGCTCTGAATCTGATTAATGTTTTCTGAATGGTAAAGCTGAAAAACAATTTTTCTATTAAACATTTCTTTGTTCTAAAAACTTCTTGAGTTCACATAAACAGAAACGAATGATCCAATAGGGAAATATTTGGAATCAGGATTTAATATAATAAACCTTATTCTTTTCTTCAGTAAACCCACTTTTCTTTATTTATCTGATGCTTTTGTAGTTTTCATCGAAGAAAGTGTATTCTATTCAACTCCATTCTGAATCTAGAGTCGAAAATCAATAAAAAGGCAAAAATTGAATTTGCTTAAGGACAGTCACGAAACTTTTGGACAGTATTTGCCTTAAAGAGATAACAGTGCAAAAATAAAGAACAAATGTTTCACATTCACTTGAATAGATGCATGACGAATGAGAAAAAATAAACATTACCATAAAATGCATTTTTATAAACCAAGAAAAGAAATACGATAAAGTAATTATTTGGGTTATAATTATGTAATTTACATTTGTATTTCTGAAGTTAACAAATATGACTTTTACTGACACAATTTTCGTATAGAACTACCTGAATGGAATTTTCTGTATCACTTTAAATCATTATGTGCATAATTTAACGGCGATACATTATATTAAAGTTTCATTTTAAGTTTACATAAAAATCATAAAAATTGTGTAGTATACATAACATTACATTCGACACCAATTTGTTCAATATCAGATAATCACAGACATTGAAAATCATAACAATTAAACTATATTTTTTTCAAATATGTCTGATTAAATTAGACAGTTAATTGTGTATTATAAAAAGTTAAGAAACGTAAATGTTTCTTCTTATATTTAAATTTTATTGGCTACTGTTTTAGCTAATTTTTGAGGTGTATAAATAAAATAAAAATTTCTAAGAATTCTAAATTTATATGAAGATTTGCAGATGTTATTGAGTAAGTAATTTTTATTTTAAAAGCATAAAGTAAACAAACAATTAATGATGAAAACAAATTCTTATGATCTTAAATAAGAATAAACGTAAGAGTGTTTTATGAAAAAAATAAAAAACATATATTTCAATAAAACCATATAAAATTATTTTCATTAAAAATACGCTTAAAAATGGGTACCATATATTATTTTCTAGAAAATTATTCTCTTATTATAATTTATGCATTTGATAATTATATTTAATCTTTTGTTTTACAGCCTCATTATTCACTACCATAAAGATATATCCATGAGTATCTTTAAATTTATATTGAAAGGAAATGCATGGCTGAAATGTATTTGTATTTGAGAAAATTTAAGTTGATGGTTTCATACAGTAATATAATATACTGGTATACAATTACAATGTTTTTATAACTTATTAAATGCATTATGTTTTTTCCAACAAAACATTTTAGGAATGCGCTTTAATTTATCAATTTCTTAATTTCATTTTACTTGCATTTACGAGTTTTCAATCTATTATTAGTAACATTTTTGCTACTTACTTAGAACTTTACATTTTCGAAATTGCTCTTGTACAAGGAAACTGTTAAGAAAAAACGATTTAAAATTTAAAAAATTCTTAAGGCTAAAATTAAAAAAAATAGAATTTAAACAACATTTCCCAATTCAAAAGACAAAATTACATAAATTATTATAGTTTAAAAATCGTTGTAATTTTCGATAAATTGGCTATAATAAAAAGTTACATTTATAACTACAATGGAGCACCATTTTCATAAAATATTTTTGCATATTTTTTAAAATGATGTGCTAGTAAAAACACAAACAAGTAATTTAAGCTTACTACACACACACACACACACACACACACACACATATATATATATATATATATATATATATATATATATATATATATATATATATATATATATATATATATATATATATATATATATATATATATATATATATATATATATATATACACATATATACTAAACTAAACTAAACTTTGCGGCACGATAGTCCATGTTGGTCAAGACCTTCAGTGCCCAACTCTATTTTCCTGACGAAGGGGAATTGGGGTGCGAAGTATATGTCCTCTAGAGAAAGGTTGAAAGGCTGAGTCGACCATGAGCAGTCTGAGGATTACAGCTCGTACTTTTGCCTTGGAAGTGTAAAACACTTCCATAAAGCCAGTGGACTTTATAGTTATATATATATATATATATATATATATATATATATATATATATATATATATATATATATATATATATATATATATATATATATATATATATATATATAGTGTTATAAATAAATAACAGACAATTAACAGAAGCTTTAGCTATAAAGTAATTGATTATTCTAAACTCAATATTGTAAAATTGAATGAAATATATATAAACATTTTAAAAATAAAATCGATTACCTTACCACTTTGATTAAACATAAAAAATTTGTGAAGTTAGTAAAATACAAAAGGAAAGCGAATATAAAAAATTGTTATTTGATTATCTTAGATGCGATTTCACTTCACTTCACTTATATATGATAACATCCTTCAAAAATGTTCAAAGTAAAAATGAGAACTTTGGAAATATTGGTTTTTCAAAAATTATAGGGACTAGAGTAACTTCAGCTCCATGATTCGATAATTCACGGAAAATCTCGAATCGAGTTACTCACTCCATTTATCATGCAAAGGTTAGTTTCTCTGCCCTTAAAGTAACTTTCAGTGTAAAAATAAAAATTAGGAGCAAATTCCAAGCATAAAAGCTAGGAGACATCAAAATGCTATTAATAAAAGGGATATATTGGCAAACTATCAGGTTCCCGGCGGTGGAGAGTTTTATTCAAGTCCTCGAAAATAAATCACCTATGAAAGAAGATCTTGTTTCATGTGCAAAGCGGCTCTAAATTTCTCATATCTAACAAAGTAAAAGTGATCAAATGGAAATTTTAAGTAAAAAATGCATTACTTATTTTTCAGAAAAAGTTTTATTATTTTGGTGCTATGAAATTAAATAAAGTTTAGTTTGGCTATTTGAACTTAAAATAAAATAAGATTGGTTTTTGTATTATAAAGAGATAAAATTTAATGTAAAATTGCAAAGAAAAATATATGCAGTTAGCATTATTTAAAAAAAAAATATTTCAAAAATTTCTTGTGATTAACAACTAATAAAATGTTAGTTTCAAACATATTTCCAAATATTATATCTACATAAACTAAAATGTATGTTTTTTTTTTACCATTTGAACATTTTGTATAAATTTATATAATTTACTTGAAAATACGTTTTATTTACAATACTTATTTAGACTAAAAGTACAATATAAAATTTACATATTATTATATACAATGTATTACATTATTACAATTTGTTACATATTAGTGCTTATATATACAATTTTTATTGCTATAGTTAAGTTTATTAAACTTTTTGCACATTCAATCATAAAAAGAATAATGCCTTGGACACATTGAAATCTATGAGTGTAAAAAGAAATATCTTTTGGAAATTAATGATTTTAACAAAAGTATTATATATATATGTATATATATATATATATATATATATATATATATATATATATATATATATGTATATATATATATTATATCATCGCTCGCCTCAAGGTATGCAATTTCTTTTGCAATATAATAAATTTAATTCACGACTAAAACATTTTTGATGTATACGAGCTTAAACAATAATTTAAGTAAAAAGAAAAAAAAATTATTTTGCTGTTCGAATGAAAAATTATGTAATATTAGTAATTTTAACTGATAGATATGAAAAAGTATCATTACTGGCAATGTTAAACAAATTAAAATTCTTTGCCAAATTTTCCTTGAAAATAACTTTAAAATAATTGTTTGAGTGTTGAAACTTTTCAACTCAATATGAATTTCTTCAAGGAAAATATCCAGTACTAGCAATTTTCACACATGCTAAGTTCTGCATTCCTTAATGTATGTAATTAATTACTAAAATATAAACCTTTATTTATTACATCGGGTACAACTAAAGCAAGGACGTCCAACAAATATTTTAGGAAAGACTGCACTTTTCTTCCATGTATTTACTGTCACATTTATTAATTATCTTAAAATTCCAAAGATGAATGCACAAAGAGTACATAATATTTCATATACCAATAAGTAAATTCTCTTAATACATATTTTAGAAATTTGTTCATTAATTTATAAATTTAATTCATGTGTAAATTCATTCCATATTTTTCATAATATTATTGGACACAAACTCTTAAAATATGCATATTAGTAAATAATAGTATGCATTATGGAACTCAATAACATGAATTTTTAAAATTATAATATAAATAATTAAAATATTTCTTAAATATCAATTTTCGAAAAATTCAAGGATACTAAATAATATCAAACGTAATAGGATACATGTTGTTTTCTATGACATCGAAATTATTATGAATGGTGATATATGATTGGATTTAAAGAGAGAGTTCTTATAAAAATGTTATTAGATTGATTGTACTTAATCTATCTTAGTAGAACCTTGATTATAATTTAATTTTAAATAAAATTAATTTTGGTCAAATTTTTGGTTGTATAGTTAGAATATAAAAATTCATTTTTGGTTATTAAAAGTAATAACATGGCAAACACTTTCATGTGATTCAAAATAGAAATGCCATGAAAAGCTGAAGAAGTACTTATTTCATAACCAACTTTTCTTCTACGCTGTCAATTGCAAATCAAAATAAATAAAAAAAAATAACTCACATTTTAAGAAAAATTAAAAATGAATAAGTACAAGATAAAGGCAAAGTTATTTAAATTTTAATACAAAGTAAACTACTTAATTATTTCTTATAACTTTTCTTATATTTTATTACTTCTGCTATCATAATTTTACTTTAATTTATTTGCTGACTGACATTAAAAACTCCTATTTAATGTTGTCAAAAATAATAACACTCTGAAGAAATTCAGAAGAAATATTTTAAATAATATTTCAATCAAATTTATAATATTTACAGTTCAAAAACTATTAAGAAAGGACAAATGCTTAATAAAATTGTTTGAAATATAACAGTAATTAAAAAAGCCATAGTTTAATGCGGAAAAGGTAACAGAAACAAAGCTATTAAAAATTTGCTAATCAATGCACACAACAATAAAAAAATGAATTTAAAATCAAGTTGGAAATTATTTTGTTGCTCTTAACTTCATTATATGTAAGACATAACTAAATAGTTCTTTTTCCAGTAAGGGAATTATGAAAATGTAAAAGTAGCACTCTGTACTTTAGTTTTATTTTTAGTAAAAATAACAATTTGATTTTTTATCAAAAAAATTCAATTTTCGGAAAAATAACAAAACTAAAAAATGTGCATATAGCTTAACAAATTTTCTTAATATCCTTTAACAAATATTGTGTTGAATGACAACCGGGTGAAATTAAACTACACTTCAACACAAACATTTATGATCGATAAACTATATAAACGTAATTTATTTCTTCAATCGAGTAAATGTCTAATATATACATAGAGAGAGAGAGAATGAATTAAGGAATGTAAAATGCTATATAAACACTAGCATTTTACACAAAAAATGCCTGAAACTAAGATTTCTGAGTACTGATGAATTCCGATTGTTTTCGGACTGAAACATCTTTCTCAATATAATAAAGAGAAACGTACATAAAATATTCTTACATTCAATGGAAGAAAGCTGGTATTTTTTGCTATCTTTTTAATTTACTTACGTATCCAGTAAAGTATTATTTTATTTTAATTATATAATATTTGAATTATATAATACTAACTTTATTCTTCAAATATATACTACAGTTAAACATTTAACTTTTTATCATTTTTAATCTTTATATTAAATATTATTTTTGCTTTTTAGACCTTACACAATATTTAATTTAAAAAAATCTGATATTTAAAAACGATTAGAAAAGCACTCGCATCTTAAATAAGAAGTTTTACACTGATACATTTTTTAAAATTGTAACTAAAATGTGAATAGCAAAGATAAACATATTTTCTATGTATATATATTTTTTTTAATTTTAGAGATAATATTTATATGTTATACACTGAAGTATTAGAATTAAAATTTAAAAAAAATTATTTTTATATCTGAAATAGGAAAATATGTATGTATAAAACAGCACCGACTAGAACGAAAGCATTAAATTTTGGCATTGATGCCGTTTAATACAGGGCGCCAAATTCTGATTTTGGTGATTTTTAAAGGGGATTTTTTATGCATCTGGGAACCTGGTTCTTATCAATTGATAGATATGAAGACCAATAAAATTATGCAGAAAGTTCTATTTTATCAACCCTAGTATTTACGTCATCGCTCACATCACAACACGTCATCTAATCAATATTACTTCATCACCAATATAAAAGGAAATCTTCAAAATAAATATATTATAAAGTGCTATTTTATTCCCTTCATTTGTAAAAAAAAAAAAAAAAAAAATAAAAATTAACATTTAAATGCTGAAAAGTTACCAATTATTTCATTTACTTCAGAAAATGTTAAAAATATGATAGTAATATTGCGAGGATATTTTAATATTAAAATTTTGATAGTTAATACTTAGTAAACTGTACAATGTGAATTTATTTTTGATTATACTGCTTTAAGTCTCACTTTTACGTCAAGCTAGGCATTTGTCTGTCAGTAATCCCTGAAATAGGCAAGATAGTGGAACACGTAACTCATGTGTTGAACATCCCTTTGCCTTAGCACAAGTAAAGGATTATGATATACAGAGATTTGTAAAAAATCCCTTTTTAGGTAAAAAGATGTAAAACATAAGAACCTCACGAAAGCTACTTCTTAAGCGGGGAAAAAATAACCTCACTGCGTTTTTCCATTGCGCTGTTAGGGAGAAATTTAGTAAAACATAAGCATTTTTCCCAACAAAATGAATATATTCATTACTGGGAAGGGCCAGGCCCACTTCCAAAGCTCCTGAAACACGCAACTGTGAAATATTCATGTAGCGGCGGCTGACTGGAGGAGGCTGCAATAAACAAAACTTGAATGCACGGGTTGAAGCCCCAGCAAGTATAATTTCAAATTACTTGTCTTGAGGTAAACATCCGGGTGACGTTTCCCAACTGAGAAACCGGCACGCTATGTCGAAGGGAAACTATATATTAAAAGAGGCTTTACTATTGTGTAGAAATATTAAAATTGATGGGATGATAATAATTCCTCGAAAGAAGACAGCGAAACGAAAGGAAGCGTATTATTATGATAAAATAATCGTTATATTTACTAGATAATGTATACTTGTTAGATTCCTTAAAATTCTCCGTAAACAATAAATATTGTTAAAATTAAACAATGTTGCCTTCATTAGTTATCAGGTGTGTTGCAATAAAGTATTTAAATGATGAACATTACATTGTTTCAAGTTTTGATTAATCATTCATTTTTCATAACAATTATTATTTGTAAGTGATTGAAACGAAAAACATTAGTACATCATAGTACATTTTTAGTACATAGTAAATCATTACAAAGGTAAAAATTGTCTGTAATATATAATTTTAAGAAATAATTTTAAATAATTTGACTGGTAACCAATACAGGATAATGGTTATAATTTATAGGTTTCTTTATAGTAACACATCCTCAATAAAAATACTATTAAACAAAATATAATTTTCTTGTTAATTATAAAGTTCGTTGAAATAAGGTGTTCAATGACGAATAACACATTGTTTTGAGTTTATTATTTTCAATATCAGTAATTATATTTCGTAATTGTATGATGGTTATAATAATTTCATAAATTATTCAAGAAAGGAAATGTTTAACATGAAATAGGATTTTAAACAATCATTAGCCGGTACTTTATGCTATAATACATTCCATCATAAGTTGCTAATAAGAAACAAAAGATGGCGTATGAAAATAAAAAATAAATTTGTTTCTATTACAGTATCTCATCAGAACAGGAAAATATAATCTCATTGAGTTAGTATAAAGTAAGAATTAGTGCACAAATATAGAATAATGTGTAATTTAATGTAAAAGGGAATTACGCTTAAGCTAATTTTGCAAAAAGTTTTACATTTGCATGCTTACAAACAAGAATGGTGAAAATGGAATTTAATTTTAGAAGTTATTTTATTTTTCATATCTTCAGACAATTATTGTAATATTGATAGCAGAAGTTATATTGAAATACTCTGAACATTATAATTTATATGACTATGTTAATGTATTTAACAACTTAGTAGGAAAGGTTTTAAGGAAATATTTATAAAAAAAATATATATTTCAAAATTATGTTATAAGTTCTTATTGTAAATAATCTGTTAGACAAAGTGAATATGTGGGCGCAAATTAGTCAAAATGATACAAAGTAATAATCTCAGTTTCTCAAACATAGACGAAAATTAATGAAATTAAGAGTAAAATTAATTTCATGAAGTAAAACTAAATTTACAACTTGAAACTCAAATAAAGAATTGGTTGTCTTTTTAAGAAACATTTATTAAAATCATTTTCGAACTGCCCAACTTTTGTAAAATTAATCTATTGAACTTAGAAAATGTGTCTTAGGCATTTTGTCAATTAGATAGGAATCAAAGACACACTTAGCATTTAACTCAGCCTTAATCAAAGAATCATAATTTTAATTATATGTTATGTTGTCGTGTAATCCAGTTTTTTTCTTTTATTATAATTTAAACATCTTTTTATATAATCTTATTACGCAATAGTCCTATATAGTAAATCAATTTGGCACAGGAGTAATATAATCCAGGATTACAAATTCTGAATTTTTTGACGATGAAGAAATGTTGTCAAGATAGCGTAATGTGACGTGCGTGATGACGTAATACTAGAGATACCAAAACAGAATTTTCTGCATAATTTTTCAGGTCTCATATCTATGACATAATAAAAATCAGACTGCTAGATAAAGAAAATCCACCAAACAATCATCAATCTCAGAATTTGTCATCATGAATTATAAGGCATCTATGGCGTAAATTTACTAACACGATATATGTAGTTCTGTAATTCTTAATAAAGCATATAATACATAAAAAACAGCATTTGCATTAATTATCACACATGACTTGATGTATATTAATAACATTCCCTTTTCTTCAACTAATTTTACAGTTAAGTATTATTATTTACCTTTTTTTCTCTTATATTAACACCATTCAATTGATTTAAATGATTTTTGGTTCTGTATTTGATATTTTTAGTTCAGTGACTAAATATACTGTGATTGTTAAATAGAATAAATTGAATGTAACTAAGTAAATCTTCAGTAAAATATTTAATTTGAGGTTAGAATCAATGAACAAAAATCTTCTTAATTATTTTATATCAATTTCTAAATACAGCAAAGTATATCAATGATTAATGCTAAATCTGGCTTTATAAACGAAGAATAAAAATGCTATATAAATTACTCAAAGGCAATAAATTTGTTGGAGACACATTTGAATAATTTTCTTATTTATAATTGCACAATTTGTACTAAAAAGTTGTTTTCTTTTCCAATAGAGTATATTTTGAATATACTTAAAGTTTAGAATTTGTTTATTTTAAAGCATTCACAAAATTAACTAATTTAGATGTTTTAGACCAAAATTCAACCATATCATTATTTGTAAAAATTTTGAATACGTTCATCATACGAAAATTCACAGTTTAAAATCCAAAAATATTTAACAAAAGCTTTCTTGACGTTTGCATACTATGTCTAAATATTTCATACATTGCCTGTTATGTAATAGGTTTTAATGAATGTCTGATCCATGTCACAAAAACACCGTGGGTACAGAAGTTGTGATTTTGATTCATAGAAGTATGTTAATTAGGATGAACTCTTGGAATTATTCCCTCTTGGATTTTCTTTTAAGGTTTTTAAATAAAGCTCGTTTTTATCTGAATTCCTCTCTGAGGAAAATATTAAATTATCGATTAAAAGTGATTTCCATATATACTTAAGAATCATAGAATCTATCGTATTTTGAAAATGCCAATCTTAATTTTAAATAAACAAGAAAAAGACAATTGTAAGCTTATTATTCTTATATAAGTATTATTTATATCATATGTAAACTATTATTTTTATTATATATAAATTATATTTATATAAACTATTATTTTTATATATACTGCCTTAAAATACTTGATACTATCCTCAAATTAGTCATTATAATTGATATATTATAGTAATATTCTAATGCATATTTTTTTAATAATTAATATTTGCATTTTACTGAGTATCGAATTTTTATTTTTTTTTTTTATTTTTTACAAATAATTATATTAACAAATTTACTGCAATGAATATTTAAACTAAATAATTCTCAAAATTAATAAAATTATTTTTAAAGGAATTTTTGTTTAGTTAAATTTTTCATCATTATGTTATATTCTAGTTAACAATTTCAATATTACTAGCTTTTCATTGAGTTAAAATACTCAAAAAAGTTTATTTTCTGTTTAAATTTTTAAATTTGATGAAAACATTTGTGTTTATCTAATTTCATTATTAAATATAAATAATTATATTTATCTAATCTCCAAAAAATTGATATTAAGACAAAAGTACTTATATACATTTCTAAGATCTTATATTTAAAAAAACATTATAAAAATATCATAATTAAAAAAAACATATTAGAAAAACATAATACACATTCTGTTTCTTTTCATTCATTTCCTTCGATATTAAGAAACTGTATCATTATTTACGTAATGAGATAAAATATCTTCTATAAAGCTGATTTCTTAAACTATGATAGTTTCTTTTTTATAAAAATTAATTTAAATTGAATTTTTTTAAAGAAAATAGACTACGTTTTAAAACAGCTATATATATATATATATATATATAAGCACACACACATATATATATATATATATATATATATATATATATATATATATATATATATATATAAACACACACACACATATATATATATATATATATATATATATATATATATATATATATATATATATATATATATATATATATATATATATATATATATATATATATATATATATATATATATATAACCACACACACATATATATATATATATATATATATATATATATATATATATATATATATATATATTATTAATATATCTATGACAGAGTTATTTCATAAATTGTTTCAGATAATACTGTTCTTAGCTCTTAACAAAATTATATTAAATAATATACTACTTATAAACCTCTGTCTTTAAATATTATACTTTTAATTTACATTCTTATAAATTGAAAGTAATATGAACATTAAATTTAACGTCAGTATTAAGCTTAAAACCAAATCGAAATATATATATATATATATAAAATAAATATATAAAAAAAATAAAACCCTCTCGTCAAAGTAACATTCACTTGAGGAAAACATGGGAGATAAATTCAAGTGAATGAAAAAAATCGTCAGAAGAAAGAAGAAAAAAGTTTCTATCTTCACACTGCCTTTACTTGAGAAGAAAGAGAATTTTCTGAGATGGATTCAAGATACGGAGGCAGTTACAGTGCTGATATCGATCACAGATGAGATATGGGCGGTTGTAATTTTTTTCTTTACTTTTTCTTTCATGAGATATTATAGATTGGTTTTCAGATCAACTCTGAGCCTTGAGTAATACCAAGAGCACACAGAGGAGAATCTGGGGAGTTTTATCAATATATCCCTCGTTTCATTCAAAGTGATATTGAAACTGTAAGTATGCCTCATATAAGAACTTTTCTTGATGTCTTTTCAGTGTGTGTCTTAAGCAGTTCTTGTCCGTTTAGTTTCATGAGCAAAACATACATTTTAATATCTTATATAATTTTGTCGGAAATATTACGTAATTGTAGCAGTTATTTTTGTGACTCAAATATCATTTAAAAATAATTTGAAATTATGCCAAAATTTATTTAACTTAAAATATCACCAGAATTTTTTTAAATTTGACACAATATCCTGAATATTAAACCAACTTGCACGTAAAATATGGTTTTTGAATCACTTGATTGCCAATGTTAATATTACCTTTCCGTGGGTTCCATCGCATGTGGATGTGTACGGTAATGAAGTTGCTAATGGCCTGTCCCAAGAGGACAGCTGTAGGGATACTGCTCATGGTGGCTGTCTTACTTCTTCAGAGATCACCACCCGGGTATAGCAAGATATCATTTCTTCTTGTAGGAGAGCCATATGCATGAATGGTATGTGAAAAATCATCCTGGTGCTGATATGACTGGCTTTGGCGACAGGCAAGATCAGACAACTCTTGCCAGATTTCGAAGGGGACGCCGTCATGTGTCGGGCCACAAAGTTTATCCTTTGCGTCCAAAATGCAATACGACTCAACTACCCCTACCCACATTTTGGCTTGCCTCGCTTTAAATATATGCCAGCTATTCTGGAGAACTGAGGCAGTATTCCATTGTTCGCAGGCATTCGGGTTCACGTTCCTAATTTGATGTTGCTGTCAACCAGAAGGGTTTAATCACAACACACACTTAAAACATTATTCTTATGCAATAACTGTGTTCCTCAGTGTGCTTTGCGATTACTAAGTAATTAAAAAATTTATAACAAATCAAAATATACGTAATCATTGGATTTTGTAAAGCATATTATTCTGCAAAATACTTAAATAATGTGCGGAGTAAGTAGTGTAATCTTTTAATAGATAGAAATTAGCTAAATTTCTCGAATTACAGAGGAAAATTATGAATTACCCAGATGATCTGAGCATTACCAAAACTAGTTAAGTGTTTACAGGAAAATAAGATCTTTCCTTTAAAAGCAGCAACGTTTCTGCAGGCTTAAATTAATATCGATCAAATTCGAAATCTAAAACATGAGTTTAATGAAAACAATCATTAATTAGTGAACAGTAGAAATCAGTGATCAATAAATTATACCCTATAATATAAAGAATCAAGTAGCTCAGAAATTTATCAGAATTAAAGATCAACACAATATTATTTATTTTTCATTAGAACGCTTAATTTATTTCTTTTAATGGAGTGAGTCAATTAATTAAAATATTAACCGGGTATTATGTACAATGAAGGTTTTCAAGCTATAATATATATATATATATATATATATATATATATATATATATATATATATATAATAAAATAAATAATCTTTACATTCATATTAAAGCTAAACAAAATATTGTTTAGAAATATATGAGGCTGAGGCTAACAAGATTCGTACATTCAGATGTGTAAATAGATCTACTACGGTCTTGGAAAACAAGAAATTTCTATTAATTTCCTTTTTAATACATTAGCCACAGAACACTGAATCATCCTATTTTAAATTTCTCTTAAATGTCAAATTAAAAAATAATTTATTCAATTATCTCAAGAATTTTTAAAATATTGGACAAAATGTTATGTTAAAATGCTCCGAAGATTATGTCAATTAAAATGGTTGTTTGATTATTTTCTCATATTAAAATTAAAAGTTTTATTTGAATTATTGCTAAACATTTTTCCTTATTAACTATAAGCATTATGACTTGAAGATTAGCCTATTTTTGAAAGAAAATTTAATAAGTAGTCATTTTTTTTAATTAATCGTCGTTTAAACAGCATATTTGTTCAAAAAATTCATACCTTTTTTCTTGGTAAATTATATCCAACGAATAATGCTTATCAGAAATATTATGAGTCAGAGACCACATACACTTTTGAAAGAAAAATTTGTCATCAATAAAATAATTTGATAGTCACTTCAGATTCTTTTGTTGTTATGAGAATAAGTGAATATTATGAATATTTTAATAGCTTCGTAACTTTCTCTGTATGCAGAAACAATCTGAATTCAAAAAATTATTTCAAAACGTATAATACCATTATTTGGTTGATTGATATGCGCATTTTTTAAAATTGTGTCGAAATGTTCTTAAACAAATTCAACAACTTAACAAAAAAATCAAGGTTTGTTCTTGCAAGATTTTACACCTTTTCGCTTTTCCATTTTTTGTCCGTGCATGTTAAAAGAAGAAATAACAAGTACGAATGTATAAATCAAGGAAAATAAAACTTAAAATATGCAATTTCTTTAGTTCAACCCACGTGTTTCAGAATCAAGAAAAAACAGCTTACCTTAGAGAAATTTAGAAATATTTTTTTCATGAATTGAATGGATGAAAAAGAAAACTTTCTCATCAATAATTTAAATATGGAAATTCTGAAGAACTTGGAGTGAAAAACGTAATTGCTTGAAGTTTCATTTTATAAGAGTCATCATCGTTATTTACATGTAGGTAAATGAGATTCAGATAAAAATAAAAATTCGTCCTCTTTTAAACAAATGTCCATTATATTGCATGAATTATTTAGTTATTAATATTATCATTAAAACCATATAATTTAAATTATATTATTAAAATATAACTTATATACATTAATATAAAAATTAAAATCAAATGAGGATAATTTAATTATTTACTTTAATATATCATAAATCTTTTATTCTAAATTAAATAGTAAATTCAATACTTTAAATAAGTATAATATTTATATCAAATCTTTTTTTAGTAATAATCATTAATAAAATATCTTTAAATATGAATAATAATCTAAAAGAAATACTCATTTCTCTTTATGTTATAGTCTTCTAAATGTGTTTTCTTTTGAAGCAGCTCATTTTTTATAAATCTCAAGAAATGAATAGCAATTCATCATGAGATTTTTCACGCTTTAAGAATCATAAAATAAGTTAAATAAAATAAAAAATATATAAACATATTAAAAAACATTTAAAAACATTCATTTGTATGCAGTGTTCGGAAAAAATAAATAATAATGAAATAAGTATTATTAAAGAAATTTTTACAAATTGAAATTTGGAAACTTTTGTTGAAAAATTTTTCTATTTTTCTAGAAAAAATATTTTTTACACTCTCTGTTTCATCATTTGATTGCAATGGGACAATATTTTCCGACCCATTTATAGAAAAAAATCATTAAGTAGCCAATTTTGCATTGTAACAAAAATGTGTTTGTGACAAAAATTGTAACAAAGAATGTGTGTAGACAATTAAACTTGCATAAGTAACATTAAATATAAGTAACTTGCAACATTTCAGAACAGAACCCTTGGCTTAATTAGTATGATTAAGTCTTTGTAAATACACAAAATAAAAAGTATCATATCACTTCTAGATTAAGAAAATATCTAGAGCTTTAATTTAAGAAATATAATGCAACACACACACACACTTTAAATAAAAATCCTAAGCTCTGGAGAAATATTCGGTGGTTAGTATGTGAACCACCTTTGTGTAGAAGGACAGTCAAAGTATTTGCAATTCTAGCTATCTATGATTTTGGATGCCATATTTACTTATTTTCCTTAATATATTATGTTTATAATATTTTTTAAAAAAATATTGCACCATAGTAAGTTTAAAAGAAATCTTATTAATTTTAAATTAATAATTGATTCATTATTTATTTAAGTTGCTGAATGATCTGGACCAATTTAAAAGGGCAATCGACTCGACGCAATGTCTTTTTACCTCATCAATTTGTCTGGTATATTGGTATATTATTTAATCTTTGAATTAAATCAATATATTTTAATTTTTAACAGCCTTAATCCATTTGAAAGATGAATTTTGATAAAAATATAAATTTGTCAAAAAATATCCTTGCCAGGAACTCAAATATTCAAAAACAAACTCCAATACTACACCAAATTTTAATAAATTATGTTATAAATTTCTTGTGTCTATAATAGCAAGCACTAAAAAGGGTGTATCCATTCTGGCCATTAAAAAATTCAATAAATTAATGAACGAAAAATTAAAGTTAGATATTTAAAATTTTAATAGAACTGAAATAATATTTTATGATCTTTTATTTGAAGGTATCAAAAATTTGAAATTTATATACAATTATTAAAAATTTCGGAATTCAAATGAAAAATAATAAATTAATAATATTATAGAGTCAGACAGAATTTTTCCATAAAATAGAGTTCTTAATATTCGAAATACCCGTACTGCAATTAAAATTGTATTACAATTAAAACCTAATTTTTACAGTATAATTTTATTATGTGAATTAATTAATTTGTCTTCGTTATTTTTCTTCCTTATCTGTGATTTCTGAAATTTTTTACCTGGGAGATTACTGTATTATTTTGAAGACAACCTAAGTTTGGATAATGGAAAGCCTCATGCAAACAATTGCTTTTCATTGTGATAGTATCGCAACTGGGCTCTCCTTAGCAAATTTATTTGACATGTCAGTACACAAAAAGAGTTTTAAATGATAAATTAATCAAATCAGGAATTTGTTCAATACTTCTTTTACTTTCCTTTTTTTTTCAACTTTGACTAAGACAATGTGCGTTAACTCAACAAAAGAATATAAAATTCTATGAAAAACTCCCCATAAAACAAGTGGTCCTGTCTGCCGTTGAATAATAAAAAAGAATTCGCAGTTGAAAAAGGATTTGCACGAAACTTTTGTTAGCCAAACAAGAAAAGAACATCCACAAGCTGAAATTTCAACAGAGAAAGTGAGAAAGGAGAAGGAAATCTGAAGATTTATTGCGGCAAATTAATTGATTAGTACCTTCCCAAAATCTGTTTAAAGGCGGGATAAGCGAAAGCAGCGTAATTAATCGTGGAATAATTTATTCTTGTTGAAACTGATTCTCTTAACAACACAATCAACAGTTTGCACGATGCTGAGTTTTGTTTCAAATCCTCTTGAACATATCATTCTACTAAATCATAACTTAAAAAACATATTTATGATTTATTTATTTTTCAACTGTATTTAATTAGATATCGCTGTGATTAGTGTTGATATTTATTGAGAAAATAGCCTTCAATGATTATAACTAATTTTTTAAAGGTAAAATGTGGTAGCTTATTTCATAAAAAAAACAAAAAAAAAACAACGTAAAATGCTTTCTGCTAACATTTTTGAAGAATCCCATTATCGATAAAATTTAAAGTCATAGATAAATTTAATGTCGTTTATAATTGGTTTGATCAAACCTATAATATATTTGAAGTATTTGTAGTGCTTATGATACTACGCGTTCTTTATATTTGTGAAAACAATTTCACAAATTGTGAAAACAATTTCACAAATAGGAAGTATTTACTTTTTATGAAGCATATCTTTGTGCATTTTTCTTCAGCAATCAATGGTAATTAAGAGTCACTAATCAATTGTAATCAATAATAATCTCATTACTTATAATTGAAATGAAATTTCAGTAAAAGCACTTTGTACTTCAGTATGTGTTGTGTTTTCACGGCAATTTATATACATGAATACATGTGTCAATACTTATTGTTTCACACTTTTGAAGTGATTTGTCACTCTCGCAATTTACGTACGCTTTAAAAATGACATTCGATGACAGTACAAGTATCCATTGAAGAAAACTCAATATCTAGTACCATTTTTGTATATATATATATATATATATATATATATTATATGCATAGATAGATATAGATATACACATTTTTTCAGCCCTAAAGAAAATAGAATCAGAAAGAAATCAGTTTCGTAATTTTAACCGTATAAAATATAAAATGTATAAATTATCTGCTTATGATCCGTTTTTATTATCATCTTGAATTTTATGAAGTTCATATATTCGTATTCCAATAAAATTATCTTCAGTGTATTGTTAAATATAGTTCTACCGATGATAATCGGTATAATCATAATGGTGTGAATCTCAATAATATGTATGTACATAGGATGCTTTTTTAAACCATTGACATTCAACATTCTGCAATTATGAAATATATTTAATTTCCATAATTGGAAAAAAAAATTAAATGTAATATAAAATGTAATTTTTCTTTTCAATAAATGTAATATGTTCAGGATAAGTAAAATCATAAATTGTATTTTAGCTAAATTGTTTAGTTTAAATACGAAATTCAATTATTATAGATAATTATTTTTCCGTCGTAAATATAATAATCCTCAATATGATTACGATTAATATTAAGTATCAAAATCCTCTTTTTCAAATCTTTCAATTAACTTTACTGAACTAATGGTAAAATGTTTTAATATTATTGCTACAATTATTTTTACATTTTGATCAAATATACGAAAGTTATAATTATTTTAAAATCCTATCCTGTGACTTAATGGCTACATTTGTTTTAAATTAAATAAAAAAACTTCCATTTAGGAATTTTATGATTATAACACTTATATAAAATTAATGCAAACTATATTTTTATACATTAAGAATTAATTCGCAATTTTGTCATTAATTTAAATATATTTACACTCTTACATTTTACTCATTTTTAAATAGTGACAGAAATGTATTACTTCTTTTACGTTAGGAAATTATTATTAAAATAAATCCTATATCTTGCAGGGTCCGCTTTAAATTTGTAAAATATTAATTCATTATTAACTGTCGTAGCTTTCCTCGTAATATAACGCGTTTAAAATGAATGCAAATATAGTTTACTATATTAGATATGCATCTTATGTAGAGATGGTTTAATGTATTCCAACTTAGCTGATACACTAATTAATATACTTTGACTGAGAGAAATTGTTGGTAAATTTTGAATTGCATAACATAAATCAATTTCTACTAACGATAGTTTAATATTGAGAGACTTATTTTAAAATTTCATGCGTTCCGATAACATAAAATTACCATAAATTAACTCATGAGAATCTGCAAGGGATAAAATTTCAGAAATTTAAATCAAATCCACAACAATTTTCTGTAATGTAAAAACAAAATTTGATTTTTCAGGATTAATTAAAAAGCAGAGATGTCACTTACTTTCAGAATATTTGGTCCAAACGTTTTCTCTGCAATAACAAGAAAAAAAAGTTAAATGACCTTTTAAGTGAATGTATTTAACTGCAATGTCATTTTCAATATTCCTAGTGAAATTTCCGGGGACAACAAAGAACATTGTTAACGTCCCTAACGGTAACTTATCTCTCTCTTATCGAAACTGCTGGAAGTAATCGTTTTCTGGTCTATTATCTTCAGCTTCTGTACCAGGAAGAATAATAGGATTAATGTTTCCTTTGTGGTAAAAGAACCAGGAAAGTAAAGGATTACTCAATTACATCTATTTGTTCAGAGTAATTAACAGATTAGCGGCAAAGACAAGATTCCATAATAAAATAATCAAAGAAAATGTCAAATTATATAACAATGCAATCTATTTACTGTTACAAATATTTGCTTGATAAGATAAATGTGTTATACATTACATATCTGGACTTTCTTCTTTAAGAAATAAAATTAGATATTTTTTATAAATATAAATAATCTGTTCTTCAATCACATTACATATATATATATATATATATATATATATATATATATATATATATATATATATATATATATATATATATATATATATATATATATATATATATATATATTCTTAGTTACCAAAAATTACTGAGTATTTATGAACAAATATATAAATACTTTGAATTTTGAAGCCTCTATAAAGTCATTATATATATTAATTAGGCTGAAATACGCGTATGAAATTTCGAAATCTGTGGTTGAAATTGTTGTATATCATGATTAAAGACTCTCAATTCAGAAATACAGAGGGATTAACACATTTTTAGAACCTGTTCAATTCATGTTAAAATTGTTAAGATTATTTTTTAAATGTTCTATCTGATAGCCTTTTTTCTGGACTATATATCTGCATCGTGATTTCCATGAAAGAAGAGTTTACGCAATATTTCCAGGTGTATTTTTTTCCATTTCTCTTCCATTACTTTCCAGAGTTCATCCATCGTGGTTGGTGTGTGTTTAGAAAAAGCCTTTTTTAACAGATTAAAGGCACAATAGTCCATAGGTGAAACGTCAAGAGACTTCACAGAAATATGTTGAAAATGTATACTTGCAATATACCTGTATTAGTCATCATTTTATCAGGGAATGCAGTGGTAGTTTTCGAAGTGACTTTTAGCTTTGTCTTGATGAAGTTTCTCTCTTTGAAAGTCATTGGGATAAAGAAGTTGGAATTTCTTTTGCAAATATTTGGCTTAAAAGCTTTTCCTGATAGTACGATGAGTTGATTTTAACATTTCTTTCCACTCTTGTTATTTTCAATTTCCTATTGTAAGAGAAACCTGCGACAATCATAAGCCTTATTACTGGAACTTTCTTTAGACTGATGGAAACGGGTTTGTACATTTTTTCTCCTCATTTTCTATTGTAAAAAGACACCTTTTTTGTTACAGTCATTTAGGTAAACCCATGCTTTATCAAGGGTCACAATGCTTTTCCATTTATATCCTGCTAAATGGTTTTCATACAGGATTCTACAAAATGTTTTTCGTTGAACCACATATCTCGGCAAAAGCTGGTGAACATAATGTTTTTTTAGCATTTTTAAGTTTTAAATACATGATAATTATTTTATTTATTGTTACCACAGATGTATCTAAAGACTTTGCACTTGATTTCTGAATTAGCGAATTTTTTCTTGTTATCAGCGATTTCATTTTAGAAACATTTGAAACAGTGCGTACATTTCACGGATATTTGGAGTCTTCTTTCTATGCAGTACTAATGATTGACAATTTTTTACCTGTTCGATTAATAATATTGCTTATTTTGTACTTAGAAATTTTAGTACCATGCATTTCACAACGTTTTTGAATTCTGGAATAAGAATGTTTATCTTCGGAAGGCGCAAAAACATATCCTTCAGTTTCCAGCATGTTTATATGTGACATTTTGAAAAAAAGAATAAATTTATAAGTATCAGACGATATTTCTCACTTAAAATAATAAGCTGTTGCCATAATAAATGTATAATGCAAATTATTTACTTTTTAATTCGTTATCGAAATCGTTCTAAAAATGTGTTAATACCCTCTGTAAGCTTCAGGTAAAACGGCTGAATGTCACATGGTGAAGTGGAATATTTAATTACGTTTGCGAATGGTTTAATAATTGTTAGGAATATGTTCCAATGAACATCAGAGAATTTGATTTGAGAGTGAGAGAAAATCCTTTGAAAATATAGTAAAATATTTGTCGAATCAAGCAAGATAATGTATTTACTTATTTCTATTCGTATTTTACATCTATATTAGGAATTATATGAAGGTGAAATATAAATTGTTCATTGCATTAAAACTTAAATTTATTTTCTGATACAAAATGCAAAGATTTTTTTATGTGAATTAATAAATGAAAGATCATTTAGTAAATCCCAATAATCATCACCGTAAAAAAAAAAAAAAAAAAAAAAAAAAAAAAAAACAGCTCAGAATGTTTTCGTTACATATTATATAACATACTGAATTTTAGACAAAACCATTGATAATTTCGTAACAATCATGATTCTTCTCTGTACATATCAGTGCTAAAATGTGAAACAAATAGAGGGATAATTGCTGAATATTTGGCAAATGAATTTTAAGATGAAATGCAAAATACGTGCATAGATTAATTTAATCATTATTAATTTATTACATAAATGAAGGCTAACAAATGCAGTTTTATCTGAGGCTAAATTAACAGGCTTCGCTTTTATGTAAGCTAAAATAATTTGTTAAAATAGCAATGGGGATTAGGAAAACTATAAATTAGATATTTTAGGGAACTAAAATAAATTATGAGAATAATACCATATTGAATATATACAAACATATCAGTTGGAATGCTTAAATAATTTTTTTATCTAATTTATTTCTAATTATAAATTATTTAGTTAAATTTACATCTATAAATATTAGTATATTTTTCTCATTTTAACTGATTGAGTCATAAAGTAACTGCAATTTGTAACGTCCTAAAATTATTTATTGACATTCTGAATCATATTTTATAAATAAAGCAATCATTTGGTTATCTTTCACGCAACCACTACTTTTTGTACATGAGTGATTGTTATACCAGGAACTAAAGTTTAAATGTAGATTCTGAGCCACTACGAACATCAAGTCCGTTTTAGGTTTGAACCCCTGACTATTAAACCAAATGCAAGAGAGCAAGCCATTCGCCTACCATATTTTCTACGATGTTACAAGTAAGCATGCTATGAACTAAATTTTTGAATTCATTTTTAAAATATAAATTTTTATAATAAATATATTTAAAAAAGTAAATATTTTAAGACATTACACGTAATTTAAACTTTATATTTTTAAAATTATATTCATATTATTAAAATTTATCTTTATAGTGTTATGATTTTATGTTTTAAAAATAAACGTTTATAAATTGTATGCCTTTATTGAAACTATTTTATATTTTAACAAACATTTAAGTATATTTATGTTTGTGTGCTATCATTTAACTTTAAAGATATTGTTTATGGTGTCATCTTAAAAACACATTTCTTTATTAAAAAAGAGATATTTACCTCTTCTTCTGTAGCTCATCAACAGTTTAAAGTATGATATCTTGAGGACAAAAAGGAAGCAAAACTGAATTCCGCTAAGCGACAGAAGACACCGAAACAGGCTAATGTTCTTAAGGACATTTTTAAAACTACAAAAACAGATCTGTCATTTCTTTCCCTAATAAAAACAAAAAGAAAAACACATATAAAACACGTTCACTTTTTTCCAACTTTTCCTCAGCCTTTTTTTTTTAGTCTTAAGACAACAGCCGCGAGAGAGTTGTTGTTCGAAAGATATCGGTCTTCCTTTTTTTTTCCTCTCTCCTCTTTTACTTTTTCGCAAATATATTGTCTTCACTCCAACCCTTACACCATTATCCGGAAAAAAAAATAAAAATAAAGAATATAGTTAAGTTTCCGGTCTCTTGGCAATACTTCTGGCTTTTTCCAATGTACTGGATGGAATTTGGCTGGAAAACAATCCGATTTTTCCGGCATGGTATTAGAAAAACGAAAACTTTTCCCGCCTTTTAAGATAAATTTATATCTATATTTCTTCATACGTTCACCCATGCATCAATATTATGGATGACCATAAGTTAAGAAATGGAAAGAAGGGGAGAAGAATAACATTCGAAAAAAAGGCTTAGCTTACAGAATTGGTCATTCAGTTTTATTCTTCATCCCCATATTCCCTTTTTTCAACTTTTTCCTTTGAAAGAAGCACTTTGGTTCTAGTGATTGATTTCCTTTAACTTCTTGATTATCCAAATGATCTGACTATTCCATAAAATCTAGATGTACACCAATCTCTTGCTTCCATTTTTATTCACAATATTTGAATAATGATCTAAGAATAAATAAAGCATAATTAAATTTTGTTTTTCCGTGAAATGCTTGGAAGAATCGTTTAATAAGGAGCATATTTTGAGACTTTTAGCTTATACTAAATCAAAAGTTCAACAGTCATTCATAAATAAGTAAAGCTAATAATAAATATTGTTGTTGTCATTTATGACATTTGGACAAGCTAAGTTGGTTATGCCGTTGTCTTTGCGAATTTAAACCAGTAAGGTGCGTCTTTTGTTTAATCAAAATTAGCTTGACGGTGAAAGTATGACTTTGCTCAAAACTCCTCCGATAGATGGCACCACCAGAGGATCAACTACATCAAATTTGACAATGATCTGGTGTGGGAAAAATAAATATCAATAGAATGATATGTCACATGTTTTTATTTTGAAATGTAAATGTTAAATTATAATACAATATGTTTATTTCATTTTAAAATTCATAGCATATTTTTATATTTTCGTATATAAAACTACAGTAATTTTCACAGACCTTCCTCAATCTCTTTAATACACATCAAGATAAATGGATAAATTTTAATTTTTAATTTAGAAGTGAAGTTCAGTAAGTTAATTTAAAAGTGATATCAGTAAACTCGGTTAAAGTCATTTTTTTATATTTGACCATTTGATTTTCTATTGTGCTATGAATTCAATTCTTTACATTTTTAATCATTTTTATACAATAAATTGTACTGTGTCCAATAATTTCTTTACAACTTCAAATCCGGTCATTTGTTAAAATGTTTATAATTCTTATTAGTATGCAGTTTATAAAGTGAAATTTAAATCAATATCTTTATTATCCCTATTAATTTTCTTTAATTCGCTTATATTAGTTGTTATATTTCTTATTTAAATTTTAAAAAATATTTAAAAAAATCATAAATATAAATTATTTCCTAAAAATGTGGTTGCTTAATTAGTGGAAAATTAAGTGCTGCAAATCATACAGTTATTTTATTCGTAACAAAAATTCTTATTTGAAAATGAATTAAAACAAAATAATTTATTATCAAAATTGAAATGAAAACATAAAGATGGTGTTAAAAGAGGAAATAAATAACATTCACGGCGAAGTATTGCTATTTCTGCAACAGAAACATTTGGACTGACAATTTATTTAAAAAATTTTATCATTTTTTTCAGAAAATGTTCTTAATATGGCAAGTGTTCTACGAAATTAGGAGAATGATACCAGCGTATTTTGTTGGCTTGAATGATACGAGCATTTTATTTGGCTCTTTTATGGCATACATTTGCAAAAATATCCTAAAATGTATGTTTCCTTATGCAAGTTGGTAATCAAGATAAATCTTAAAAGCCAAATATTCATACATGATTGCTATTTTTCTTAGCCATTTCTATTATTTAAAACAATAATTTTATTTTTCCTTATATCCTATTGTGCCTTCAACCATAAGATTCTTCTTTTTCTGATGCAATATCCCATCTCGTTTTTTCGTTTAATAGTTCAAGAAGAGAATAAAATTTAAATATTTTTGTCATAAGCGACAGCGATTATAAGGTATTTGAGTTTCAATTTATCTTATTAATCTAGATTGCGCACACGTAAAAACTTTTTTGTATGTGATTATTTATTATAAAATAACTACAGAATCATTACTGAATCCAAAACATTAAACAGTTAAAATAACGATTTTCTAATGACTATATATATATATATATATATATATATATATATATATATATATATAAATATATATATATATATATATATATATATATATATATAATAATAATATTGTAATGATATATGGGAGGAATAAAAGAAATTTCAGTCTTTGTAAAATTAAAATGAACTAAATTTAATCCATTAATTAGATGTTATATAATTCTTAGATTTCTTTGTATCAAACTGTTATTTTCTGAAACGATATTAATCTTAAATGATCTGGATTTAATTAAAAGTTTTAAGATTCATTTAATGCGATTTGATCACAACATTTTAAAGTTTTCGATGAGTATCAACGTAGACAAACGTTTTCTGGAAAACAAACAATTCGTAATTTTCTACAACATTAATTCGACTTTGAATTCACAATGCATTTATTTAATGTCCAAAATATTCATAATTCATTGATGATTAATTGAATTTCTTAAAAATTGTAGTGTACATTTATGTTTAATTAATCAAAAGTAAACAATATTAGAAATACTTTTAATTTCAATTCGATGGAAGTTACGATGGAATATCTGGAGCATTATTTATTTAGACAATAAAAATTTTGATTTTGAGATTCTCAATCAATTTGTATGCAATTTTTGTTACAA